>JAVTVY010029195.1:0-13396 GCA_036873755.1 Hanleya hanleyi
CAGATAGTATCAAAAAATCGGATCAACAGAAATCTCGGTAAAAGGGGAAGAAACCAGAATTGGATATCTTACGTTGAACAAACATTAACTTTTTAATTTGAATGCATTCAATGCTTAGCAAGTAAGTACAACACGCTTCTTGAATACAGTATAGGCCGAATACAGCTCGCTTTCGGATGACGTCGCGTCATTATATATGAAGTTGTCAATCATCGCGCAACGTAACAATATCAATTATGACAGTATAGGCCACACACAGCTAGCTTCCACATGACGGCGTAATTTTATATGAAGCTGTCAATCATCGCGTAACGTAACAATATCAATTATGACGTTACGGTTTTGTCTTGGTTAAGCTCGGTTGCTAAGTGTCCCAGGTCTGACCAGAACGATTCCGGGACGATCTTCCGCTCTGTTTGGGTATTTATGTATCTGGAATTACCGAATGAACTAATGCAGGAAAATGCCATACAAATGCGAGGAATTATGCGAACCTGATTTTATATACTGGTACTACCTGAATATAGGCCAACCGCTCAAAAGATTCGAGTTAAAGATTCCGTATTTCCCTGGAGTCAGTGTAGCCGGAACATCCCAGGCCAGATAGGATCAATGAAACCGGGACAACGGAATGCTAGGTAAAAAGGGGAAGAAACGATAATTGGATTTCATACAGTTAAACATAATTAACTGTTTAATTTGAATGTATACTATGCTTCGGAAGAAGTTCGAACCACGCTTCTTGAATACAGTGTAGGCCGCATACAGCTAGGTTTCACATGACGACGCGTCATTATCTGACGTAGCAATGCGACGTAGCAATATCAATTATGACGTCAGGCCTTTGTCTTAGGTAAGTCCGGATGACTAGCTGAGCAGTTTTATTCATGTGAAACTGTTCCCCATCCAACGGGAATTTTAAAAAGGCGTGAAAAAACAACATAAGGGTTCGTCTGACTCGTTTTTTGTAACATTTTATCGCCAAGAGGGAAACACCATTTTCGCGCCCCGAGAATGTGTGGATTTTGCCCCCAAATATTCACTTTGCGGAGCGATTAATGCTGTAGTGGCGCGTATACGCGATTAACCAGCCTTTCTTATATGCCCGTTTGGAGGAATGGATACGCGTCCAACAGGATGGCATTACACATATCAGTTATTAAAAAGGACACAAGAATTACCATGCTGTCAAAAACGGACGCCCTTTCGTATTATGAAATTAGGGAGGGGCCACTTAGTGCGAAACCGCGCAACTGTGGAGTGCACTCTGACGTATCTGGAATTACTGAATGACATAATGCAAGACAATGCCATACAAATGTGAGGAATTACGCGATCCTGATTTTATATACCGATAATACATTATTGGCCAACAGCTCGAAAGATTCCAGTTAAGATTCCCCATTCTCTTGGAGTCAGTGTAGCCAGGACATCACGGACCAGATAGTATCAAAAAATCGGATCAACAGAAATCTCGGTAAAAGGGGAAGAAACCAGAATTGGATATCTTACGTTGAACAAACATTAACTTTTTAATTTGAATGCATTCAATGCTTAGCAAGTAAGTACAACACCCTTCTTGAATACAGTATAGGCCGAATACAGCTCGCTTTCGGATGACGTCGCGTCATTATATATGAAGCTGTCAATCATCGCGCAACGTAACAATATCAATTATGACAGTATAGGCCGCACACAGCTAGCTTCCACATGACGGCGTAATTTTATATGAAGCTGTCAATCATCGCGTAACGTAACAATATCAATTATGACGTTACGGTTTTGTCTTGGTTAAGCTCGGTTGCTAAGTGTCCCAGGTCTGACCAGAACGATTCCGGGACGATCTTCCGCTCTGTTTGGGTATTTATGTATCTGGAATTACCGAATGAACTAATGCAGGAAAATGCCATACAAATGCGAGGAATTATGCGAACCTGATTTTATATACTGGTACTACCTGAATATAGGCCAACCGCTCAAAAGATTCGAGTTAAAGATTCCGTATTTCCCTCGAGTGAGTGTAGCCGGAACATCCCAGGCCAGATAGGATCAAAGAAACCGGGACAACAGAATGCTAGGTAAAAAGGGGAAGAAACGATAATTGGATTTCATACAGTTAAACATAATTAACTGTTTAATTTGAATGTATACTATGCTTCGGAAGAAGTTCGAACCACGCTTCTTGAATACAGTGTAGGCCGCATACAGCTAGGTTTCACATGACGACGCGTCATTATCTGATGCTGTCAATATTCGTGCGACGTAGCAATATCAATTATGACGTCAGGCCTTTGTCTTAGGTAAGTCCGGATGACTAGCTGAGCAGTTTTATTCATGTGAAACTGTTCCCCATCCAACGGGAATTTTAAAAAGGCGTAAAAAAAACAACATAAGGGTTCGTCTGACTCGTTTTTTGTAACATTTTATCGCCAAGAGGGAAACACCATTTTCGCGCCCCGAGAATGTGTGGATTTTGCCCCCAAATATTCGCTTTGCGGAGCGATTAATGCTGTAGTGGCGCGTATACGCGATTAACCAGCCTTTCTTATATGCCCGTTTGGAGGAATGGATACGCGTCCAACAGGATGGCATTACATATATCAGTTATTAAAAAGGACACAAGAATTACCATGCTGTCAAAAACGGACGCCCTTTCGTATTATGAAATTAGGGAGGGGCCACTTAGTGCGAAACCGCGCAACTGTGGAGTGCACTCTGACGTATCTGGAATTACTGAATGACATAATGCAAGACAATGCCATACAAATGTGAGGAATTACGCGATCCTGATTTTATATACCGATAATACATTATTGGCCAACAGCTCGAAAGATTGACAGCTTCATATATAATGACGCGACGTCATCCGAAAGCGAGCTGTATTCGGCCTATACTGTATTCAAGAAGCGTGTTGTACTTACTTGCTAAGCATTGAATGCATTCAAATTAAAAAGTTAATGTTTGTTCAACGTAAGATATCCAATTCTGGTTTCTTCCCCTTTTACCGAGATTTCTGTTGATCCGATTTTTTGATACTATCTGGTCCGTGATGTCCTGGCTACACTGACTCCAAGAGAATGGGGAATCTTAACTGGAATCTTTCGAGCTGTTGGCCAATAATGTATTATCGGTATATAAAATCAGGATCGCGTAATTCCTCACATTTGTATGGCATTGTCTTGCATTATGTCATTCAGTAATTCCAGATACGTCAGAGTGCACTCCACAGTTGCGCGGTTTCGCACTAAGTGGCCCCTCCCTAATTTCATAATACGAAAGGGGGTCCGTTTTTGACAGCATTGTAATTCTTGTGTCCTTTTTAATAACTGATATATATAATGCCATCCTGTTGGACGCGTATCCATTCCTCCAAACGGGCATATAAGAAAGGCTGGTTAATCGCGTATACGCGCCACTACAGCATTAATCGTTCCGCAAAGTGAATATTTGGGGGCAAAATCCACACATTCTCGGGGCGCGAAAATGGTGTTTCCCTCTTGGCGATAAAATGTTACAAAAAACGAGTCAGACGAACCCTTATGTTGTTTTTTTACGCCTTTTTAAAATTCCCGTTGGATGGGGAACAGTTTCACATGAATAAAACTGCTCAGCTAGTCATCCGGACTTACCTAAGAGAAAGGCCTGACGTCATAATTGATATTGCTACGTCGCACGAAGATTGACAGCATCAGATACTATACCAGGGGGGTATAACACGAGTATATATAGAGTGACGAGGACTTTAACAACCCGTGGACTTTCTATCAACTCTTGGGAGATCAAGTTATAGTTCTAAAATGGCTGCAAACGAAAGGCATTCTACTATCAGAAATGCAGTGTACGAAGTGTACTAAACCCTGTACACTAATGAAACGAAGTTCTTCTATAGATGGGTATTCCTGGCGCTGTACAGGACCCAAGACCTGTGCACGGTTATGACATCTTTTGTTTCGGTGTTGACATAAAGCCGTTTAAAGCTCTCCTTATGAATGACTGTGAAATGGTTGTAGACGACTTCATTCAGGCGCACATAGGCCAACCAACCGTCAGAATAAATGGTAGATCCCACTTTGGCGTGTCGCTGGATAACAGGGCCGATAACAGATAGTAAAGTTGGAGCATCTCGCTTCTCCACTGGGTATAGTACAATTCTGTTTGTTTCTCTCTCTACCATTCCGAAAACCCATATCTTGCAACCGGAGGGATTGCCGCGGTGATATTTGCATTTTTTGCCGAATAACGACTCGTTTATCTCGATTACCCCTTTAAGTTTGTGTGGAGTGATGTTGTTGACGAAATATTCCTTGAACAGTTCTCTGATGAAAGACGCCCAGTGCACAGCTGTTTTCTTGTAGTCCATTCCCGTTTCTTTTGCACATCTCAGAAGTGTAGAGCCGTCAATAAAGGTCTTGATCAATTGCATTAAGTCTGGAATGGGAAATTTTGACTGTCCCAAGAAGGAGTTGGTTCTCACAGACATTTCATGTCTCTTGGGTCCTGTACAGCGCCAGGAATACCCATCTATAGAAGAACTTCGTTTCATTAGTGTACAGGGTTTAGTACACTTCGTACACTGCATTTCTGATAGTAGAATGCCTTTCGTTTGCAGCCATTTTAGAACTATAACTTGATCTCCCAAGAGTTGATAGAAAGTCCACGGGTTGTTAAAGTCCTCGTCACTCTATATATACTCGTGTTATACCCCCCTGGTATAGTCATTTTACATGTTAAATAACCCAAATATATACATACATGTGGATACCCGGTGGGATGGTTTCAAGATAATAATATTGTTTGTGCTTTTGACTGTTCTAATTGTATTGCCTTTGGCCTGTATGGCATAGCTGTGCAAATAAAATCTGGAAAATCTGGAAACGTGTTTTACCCCCCTGGTATAGGCATTTCACATGTTAAATTACCGAAAAGGGGGGTATAACACGAGTATATATACTCGTATTATACCCCCCTTTTGGGTTATTTAACATGTAGAATGTCTATACCAGGGGGGTATAACACGAGTATATATATATAGATCGACGATTATACGGCGAACGTGCATAGTTGTACAAAGGAAAAATGACAAGGGGAGACTACTATTTCACGGGTTTTATTGCCAGGAGAAAGTAGTCGATGAGTAAATTCAGGGGGGTAAAACGGGTAAAACACGATATAGCCGTTAAAGTTAAATTTTTGGACTTCAAGACACCCAGTTTCCAGGTTGTATCGATACAATTGAGTCCTATCTTCGTGCTCAGCCCAGCATAGCCGCCATATTTTTTAGAAAGGTGAGTTGTCTCACCTTTATCAGATCTAGAAAATTTCTGATTTTAGGGTTGTCCGAAGTACACGTATGAAAATAGTTACAAATTGTTTATTCTTTCTCAGACCAGAATAGTTATCCTTTAGTGGTTGACAGGCTTTGTATGCCTATATATAGTCAATTAGCATGTATTTGACCCCTTTCCTGTATTAAATAATTTATACTCTGTTGATTGTTTTCCTTCAAGATATCAGATTAATACGCACTAAAGTATGGAAGCCTGCTTTGGTCACTCTTCCATAGATTGACCTCAGCTCAGAGAAATACAGTTCAGGAGGCAACATGAACATGTGTAAAAAGCTGCCCTACCATACAGTACAAGGCAGAAATATCTTGATGCTAAACGCGAGTAGAACGCGAAGTAATCGAGACTGACTCGCGCTAGTTTATTGAAGGAGTCGCGACTATAAATTTCGGAAGACGCGCTTTCGACCCGACTGTTTTCTGTAAACGCGTCAGTGTGTAAAAGCGGCCGACGGTAGCCGTCGACGCGATCCACAGGCATATTTCAAAAGGGATTACTTTATTGATCGCGTCAGACCGAGTCTTGTTGGCCGAACACGCCGAGATTGACCACCACGTAAAATATTCCCCTCACAGTAAAATGTTCGTCGAGTGAAAGCTCGTTGATAGTCCACATCGTCCAATAATGAAATAATCGGCAATATACGTTCAAATTCTATTAAGAATAATACCATAAACGTATGAGAGGTTTATTTTATTGAAGACGTACCTTCATTTTGATGGAAATTGAGAAAATCAGCAAAGAATTTGGCGGTTTTTTTTGACCATATTCAACGCATCGAAATCTCATTTATCGAGGTAGAATGTGGGAGACCTTGGCCTCATTTCCACGATCATTTCCCCTACTTTCGACCTATGATGAGTGATTTAACAAATAACCAAGCAATTAACGAGGGATTTGATTAGAGAGACATGTCGTCATCAGGAATATTCCTCCGATAAAACAAGGCCGACTGTGCTGGTTAATACCGTACCGCGAAGCTGATTAGTCGAGAATGAGGTCACCGAAGAAAAAGCTGTGAGACAATCGCAGCGATTGGCCGGCTGTCTGTCTGTATGTCGGTCTTCTGTGCCGAGTGAATTTAAATGACTCCATAGGAAACTTTTAGCGAGCCGACTGTTGGATTTACAATGGAAATAAAGGGATACTCGGATTTTTATGTCAGATTAAAACTCACAGGGACGATGCACTGGTATTTTAGCACGATCGTCCGGTTGAATTGGGCAAATTGTGATGAGATGGCTGGGACATAGACGCACGGTAAATGTTGCCGGAAAAGTTTATTTTGTTTATTACATTTTCTCGCCTGGTCTGATTTTATTTCAGACACAAACGAGCAGATATGTTGAAGGACAGATTAATTAAAGTATGGGCCTTCTGAAAATAAATATATTTAGCGGGGTTTCAATCAAACTACATGCAAATATACCGCTTCAAAAAAAGACTGTCTACAACAAAATCCTCCCGCATGCATTTATCCAAGCATACAAGGCTGAGAAACGAGACTACCGGCAAATAGCAAAGGGACCCGTTTATTTACAACACGCGACTTGTTCTGATCGCGTCATGCAGTATCATTACAGTGACGGCGAGCGGTCAACGCGTCTCAGTCGCGATTATGCTTTTGTTTTTGTGCGATTCAGGCGCGTTTTCCGATTGAGATTAATAAATTATAGTCGCGAAAATGATTTTTTTAACTCGCGTTTAGCATCAAGATATTTCTGCCTTGTACTGTAGCTATAGGGGCTGTACATGTATCTATGCTGGGTCTAGTTTCTGATGAAGTGGTCAAGCTAAAACTAGGTCATCACATGGACTGGTGTTGGGAATATATGTACAATGTAACATGTATGTTGTGAAATTAATGAATCAATTGAACTTAAACTTAGAAATAATACTACATGTATCTGACATGTCTGAGAACTGAAATATTCTGAGATGGATGTCTTGCCACTTGTTGTTTCATCAGCACTCATGTGTTCTAATACTTTCATTCAGTACCAGTACTGGGTATATGTATAATATTAGTACCACTACATATGAATCAGCTTGGTATTATGGCCAGCTTTTCGTGTGTTTTGGGGGAGCTTTTTCAAACAAATAGATACTATTTTGAATTGAAACTCTAAGAAAGAAATCTGCTATTCAGGAAGCAGCTATTCTTTTGAGTTTTACTATCTCCACTATTGCAGCCTGAGTCAATCAATAGTGACAGATTCACTGAAAATGATACTCGGGTAGGCCTATACGGTAATTTCCCTAATAATTCACCTTCCAAATTTAATTCGAAAACGGCAAATTTTTCAACTGTCGTGATTTTCTCCATCCTAATAAAACGAAAATGGGAGCATTTTTAATATCCCCGTGAAACAATAAATTCGAACACTCCCGTTTTCGTCGCGGAGTTCGTGCCGCTGAAAGTCAAGTGAATTTTTTTTCTTATTTTTTGTTATACATGTACGTCTCATTTTCTTTAATAAACAGATGATATGGTAGGACAAAGATATAAATGTTTCCCTCTGTTTGTCCCTGTCAGGGCTTCGGCGTAATAGTTAGTACACAACTGCTTTGTCGAGGGAGCCATTATTTCATTTCTTCAGACCTGCATAACGTGCCCCATACATTTTGACTGCAGCACGGGATCAGTTGAGTATTTCATTTGAGCTACGGGGAGATGTCGATAGACATTGATGTTGATGTTTTATTCACTCGCCAATCGTAACAATCAGTTAAAAACTATTTTTCCTGTGAGCCATAAATTACAAAATACTAATTTATAAATGGAAGTACAGTGCAATAAAATCTAGATTATGCAAAGAAAAGTTCACTTGCGATGGATGGTAACTATCTGTCCCATCCCTCGATCAACACCGTTTATCTTCTGAACCACCTTTCTATATATGCCCATGGGCCTAGTTCTGTCTCAGGTGGTAAAAGGCAGAAGCTGAAGACAACAAAAAGTACTGCAGAGTTGAAAGCGGTAATGAGCACTCCTTTGCCTCATTTTGCACATATCGAGATCTTTTTGACAAAATTATAAACTTATGTTTGCACGATATGTGTCGATGATATTGCACAGCAGCGGTATCACAGTACATTTAAAAATCTGTCCATGTAAAATTTTAAAACCACTGATCTTAAAAAATAAGATAAAACTTGCTTTCTGCTAAGAGCTGAAATCTAAGACTGGATTGGTTGGTTGGTTGAAGTTTAACGTCGTACCTAACCTTATTGGTCACACGGCGACGATGACCCAAACATACATATCCCAGCAAAAACCTAACCCTAAAAAAAACCTAAGCAAAACCACAAAAAAAATTGAATTTCGAATTTTGAAAATTAGTCGCTACAGACACTGATCACAATGGATCCTCAGAGAGCCTAATTTGTTTGGCACTTTAATCTGCCTCCTGTGCCAGACAAACATGGTATAGTAAACCATGCTGCCCTAACCGGGAGGGCCTCTAAGAATGGAATAATAGGCTATTATGACCAGGCATGTCATGCTAATGTACAACAGGCAAACGAGTCCTCTTCGAAGCCCAGCCAGCTCCGACCGCGCGTACTAGTATACCATTTATTCACTTAATTACGAGTGAATATGAGCAATTTAGATTAAAAATGTGTTCGTCAGTAAAACTAATCGTTGATTAGTTAAGTCTAATATTCAGTGATTGAGAATATCGTTAAAAAAGAGAAGTTTTTATTATATCTACCAATGTATATCATATGAAATATGTATATATTTAACTCTTTATATCGCTCTGTAAAATGACAGTTTCAATGAAAAGGTTGTATTTCCACGAGAACAATGAAAACCATTGATTGAATGACGCTCGTAAAAGCGTGCATGGTTAATTCTACCTGATTCAGACCTGCGCATGCCTATCGTTAAAACGTTGCTTCTTCTTTTGCAGACGCTGGCCTGGATGGCATAGTCTCAGTGGTTCAAATCGTCACGACTGATTTATGCCAAACTTGCATTGCGCATGTAGGTTTTATGCACGGAGGGGTGGAACTCCGACACCTTGGCTGGAGATGCTTGGCGCACTGCTACGGACGTAGGTTTTCAGAGCTTTTACACGCTAGTTTATTTTTATTTATTTTTTACTGGGTGGCGTCCGGTGTGGACGAAGGTTACTCCATAAAGGTTTTTTTTTTAAATTCGGATCTCAATCGTATTAGTAGGCCGGCCAAGGGCACGAACTGCAACTTTTGATGGCATTGTTAGTAGTAAGAGAGGGGGGTTCAAAGCCACCCAGTTCGCGGAGCTATTACTTAAATAGTAGAGAAACGCCGCCATCTTGGTGCGGGGCGGGCGTGAGAGACGGGGGGTTCAAAGCCACCGAATTCGCGGAGCTATTACTCCGCCGCGTCGGCGCGGCGTCGGCCCGGTCTCGCCGCGGGCGCCGTTCGCCGACGAAATCGGCGACGCGTGACTAACGCGCGTAACGCCCGCGGGCACGCGACTCGCGGTGTAATTATAACACATCGACCTACCTCCGAGACTCGTCTATACGGTACAATAAACGCGATGACGTGAGAATGCGATCGATTCGTGGAAATGTCGAGCTCAAGGGACATATAAATAATATGTTTAAAACATTCCCCTCCCATTCCGCAGACGAACATCGAGCCATATGGATCAATACCAGAGAAAACTCGTCGTACTCCAAGCCCTCTCTATCATAGCTATTCTACTCCTAATCATACCACTAATCGTGTTGTCGACGAAACGAACAGCATGTCCTTCTTGCGCGTATCAGTCGGCGAAGGATACTCCGCGCGTTTACGAAAGACCATCGGGCGATATAACCGTCATACCCAACAGAACGTTATGTACGCCGATGCAACAAGTTACCATTGATCAACATTTGCGGGCTACTGTTTGCATCTACGCCAAGTTACTGAGGGTTGATCTACGCTATTTCATCAACGACAAAGCCACTATAAAGGGGGTGGTCTTAAACTACATGCAGTGGACATTACTCAAAGCTCGAACCCGTCTCATCGATACGGCTATTCATAACCTACTAGAAAAGAGGATTTAACCATGGACTGGAATCAAATGGTGAATGCCGTCATCTCTTTACACGCCTACAAATCTATCATCCATAACATGTTTGAAGACGGCGTAGTAAATAGAGGCCGCCTAATGTTACTACGTATCTATACATATTCAGTGTGTCAGAATGTTTCCGATACGTTAAAAGTTGAAATTTGGCATTACTATATAGCGCTATACGAACGCCTAGGGAGACAGTTGACAGCGAATCAGTCGAATGGATAAGTACATCGTCGTAAGCAGCGAGGACTCCAAGACGCTCTTCCCCGAGAATCGACCCTACAAATTTCGCGTCAGCTTGAATAAAAGCATCCATTTCGACGAGTCTTGGGTCATAGCCTTAGCAGAAATATTCATCCAAAGACAGCCGCGGGTTAAATCACGATCTCTTCTACGCCTATGTTGTAATATATGCGGAGATTCCTTCATAGGCGAGACGAAAGCACCTCTACTACGCTACGTCGAGGCCTCTGGACTCCAGAAAAAACCGGTATCTAGGATATACCCCACGCCGTATTACCTACCCATCATTTTAAGCGACGTACGCTATCTAGAAATCGATATAACCGACGAAGAGGGTGAACCGGCGATATTTCTCACCGAATCCATCATCGTAACGCTTCATGTAAAAAAACAGCTATGTCAGGGAGACCGTTGTACATCCCCGATGTGAATAAATGGATCAGATTTTATCGGAACGAAGCAAAGTCTGTTCATAAACCCTCGACGTATTTTAAGAAGCAGAAAGGTGGAGGACTCGGCGGTAAGACGGGTGAATCTTGCATTATCCCCGTCGATCCCCATTCTAGAAACGTCAGCGAGAAGAAATTCAAGACACCGACTATTCAGCTTACGGCCCCCTCTCAACAAGTGGTCGAACAAGCCAAGTCCGAAGTCTTGAGAACGCGTCAACGGGAACCCATAAATAGGAAGCGTTCTCTCCCTACCATCAGTTCACCCACGGATAAACGGAGAGCGCGGACCAAAAGATCGCATCTCTTCAAGTTATAACATGGCACTCCTCACCGACAAAGGGTTCACCGAAGGTCAACCTAGCGAATTATCGTTGTTCTCATTACCCCCTACGCAAACAGCGGTTGAAAGTCGCTATGTTATCGACGTTCGACCGTCTTCTCAAATCTCGGACGATGCACCCGTCGAATTCCTGATATCCGGTCAAGGCTCGGATTACGTCGACTTGAAATCCTGCAGACTTTACGTTAAGGCTAAAATAACTCACAGAGATGGCACCCCTTTGAGCAAGGACGAAAAATGCGGCCCTATCAATTTACTCCTCCAAACTATGTGGTCTCAGATAGACGTCTCCATGCAGGGTAAGCTTATGACGGTCATGAACAACAGTTACCCCTATAAAGCCTACATTCAAACGCTAATGAATTTCGGCGAAGACGCTAAAACCACGCAGCTAGTGCCCCAACTGTATGTAGCCGACGAAGGTATTAATCTGGATACCGGAGATGCCGCATCAGGTCAAAATGCCGGGCTTACGCAGAGAAGGAAATTCATCGCGGAGAGTAATGTATTCGAAATGGAAGGAAACTTCATGCAAGATATTTTCAAACAACAGCGCTACTTGCTGAATAACGTGGACGTATACATCAAAATGTATCGCTCCACCCCGCAGTTCACCGTGATGTCGGGTGAGGAAAATCCGGCGTATAAACTGGTGATACAAGATATCAACCTGAAAGTCGAGAAAGTTCGCGTAAACCCCGGCGTGATTTTGGGGCATGCCAAGGCCTTGGAAAATACATCGGCCAAGTATCCGTACGTGAGAACGGAGACCAAAATGGCTTCCCTAGCCGCGGGACAAACCCTCTTCCGCTGGGATAATATGTTTTTATCCGTCTACCCCAGCAGGCTGGTGATAGGATTCGTATCGTCCAAAGCCGTGGCCGGAGATTATAAAAAGAACCCCCTAAACTTTCAACACTTCAAACTGGCCAATCTCTCGGTGAATATTGACGGCGTAACAACTCCGGGTCATTTCCTGAGAACGCGGTATAACTCGGACTGGGAGAAGAGTTCATACGCATCGGCTTACCTGAGTTTGTTCGATAGCATAGGACGTACCGGCGATAACTTCGGTAATTCCATAACCTGGTACGATTATCACAACGGCTCTACCCTCTACGCCTTCAACCTCGACCCCTCCTACGCCGCAGAAGATCGCCTTCAACTCCTGAGACAAGGCAACGTACGTCTGGAAGCGACCTTCGACGAACCATTACCGGAAAATGTGAGCTGTATCGCCTATGCCGAATTCCCAGCGCTGTTCGAGGTGGATAAGTCTCGCAACATCATCTCCATCACACCATGAATACGGACGAACTTCTGTGCATCATTCGCAGTGATCGGTCGCTCGGCGCTTGTGTACGAGGTGTGTACCCGGCTGACAAAATTCCAAACCACGTGTTGCGAACACCGGCGGCTTTTATCGTGAATACCGACGTGGCGAGTCTCCCCGGGGAACACTGGGTGGTGTTTTATTTCCGGAACCAGCGAGGAACATTTTTCGATTCCCTAGGACATCCTCCGGAATATTATTCGAACCATTTCGTAAAATTTCTCGAAAACAATAGTAAATTCCGTTATTGCAGTTATAGTCAGCTTCAAGGAGATAACTCTTTTACTTGCGGTCACTATTGTATATACGTCCTACTTCAGCTCATACGGGGTATAACTCTGTCCAGTATCGTTACGGATTTCGATCAAAACCATTGTCATAACGATTGCTACGTATACAACTTTGTCACGCGGTATTTTTCACATTGTTTAAATAATTCGCCGAACTTGCATTGTTAAACCACTCGCATTGTCCTATCAATATTAATAAAAGATTTAGTAAACCACACGCCGTTCGTTTTCTTATTATATTTAAAGAGGTGTGAGTCATCGTTTTCATCATTCGAGTTCGCGGATATGAATGGGAACGGGTGGAAAGCGTACTTGTCGCGAGCCTACT
>JAVTVY010029196.1:0-133137 GCA_036873755.1 Hanleya hanleyi
TGTGGTTTGCTTCACATGTTCCGGAACACACACTGTCACACATGTAATGCACTGATGCATGTATGTGTAGGTGAGCTACCGATTGAGACACTGACTAAAAAGTCTTTTGATTGACAGATTGACTATCTGCTGAATTAACAGATTGAATGTATGGTCACATGGTTAACTGACAGATTGACTATCGTCTCAATGATTGAAAAATCTCCAGACTGACTGTATAGGCTACTGATTGACAGATTGACTGTATATAGTCTCCTGATTGACAGATTGTATCATTTCATGATTGACAGTTTGACTTTGTCATCTCATGATTGACTGTACAGTATCATGATTGACAAATTGTCTGTATCATCATCTCCTGATTGACTGAAAAATCTCCCGATTGACATCTTTTGATTGACTGAAAAATCTGCTGATTGACAGATTCACTATATAGTCTCCTGATTAACAGATTGGCTGTATCGTCTCATGATTGACTGTACCATCTCATGATAGACAGATTGACTGTATAGTCTCCTGATAGACAGATTGATTGTATAGTTTGCTGATAGATAGATTGACAGTATCGTCCGATGATTGGGTGAAAAAATTCCTGATTGGCAGATTGATTGTGTAGTCTCCGGATAGACAGATTTGACTGTATAGTCTCATGATTGACAGATTTGACTGTATAGTCTCCTGATTGACCGATTTGACTGTATAGTCTCATGATTGGCTGAAAAATCTCCTGATTGACTGTATCATCTCCTGATTGACTGAAAAATCTTCTGATTTACTGAGAAATCTTCTTATTGACAGATTGACTGTAGAGTCTCCTGATTGACAGATTGACTGTAATATGTACACATTCAATGAATTAGCAGTTTGATATACTGTAGACCAGTAAGATTGATGAATCTAGTGACTGACACATGAATGCATCCAAATAATACGGATACTCGAAAGTGGCTCTCCTATACACGTACATTCAGTTGTTTCACTACACAAGAATTTGTAGATACATGAAGGTGTATCACTCACTGCCTGTGTCTGACATAATATTGCTCTATTGTGACCAGGTTATTGTCTGGTGAAAATATTAAACCTAGAGTATTTCACAATGTAGATAACAAATTAATACTATCCTAGGGTGACATACATGCAGCAGTAAACAATACATCATTGAACAATTTGAAAATCAGCCATTTTTCACAAGTCTTGGGTCAAAATATTTTTAAAAATCTGACCTGTCTCAGGTGACAGGTGAATCCTGTCTCTTGAATGCATCCACATGAACAATGTGATCCACTACATGTATGTCTATTTGTCAAACATGAGGATTGTGACTTTATTATGAAGAGACTCGATGCACAAAATATAGTTTTGACCAGAGACAGGTGGTTTTGTTTTCAGCTTCTCGCCTCCAAAATATACCTGTCCAGGACAGGTGGACATCTATTATTTTGACCCTTGCATTGCTTTACCTGTCTGCAGGCACCCTTTGAAACTGACGATGGATGTACATGTATTGTTATTCAATAAAATCTTAAGTCTGGGTGCAAGAATTTTACTCAGTTTGTGTATTTAATATTACTTATATCTTGGTGTTTTGGTGACAAGTGTCAAGAGACTTACCTGATTTTGGTTTTGGTTTCTGTGGTAGACTGCCTGTGGCTGTAACCTGGTTGTCGTCCTGGCTGGCGGCCTTGGTTTCCAGGGCGTGATCAGTGATTTGGTTCACCGACGGGTCTTGCTGTCGACAATGGGGGTACAAGTAATTCCACAGAGTTTCACAGTGTACATCTACAACAAACTGTCTCCCTGCCATTCAGAATTTAAAAACTGGGATAACGGCTTCTGGTTTAATCTGCTGACCACTAGGGGGCGGCAGATATATAAGCTCTTTTCTTTTCTCTCGTTTTTCTTGAAGAAAAAAAAAATTGTGGCGGGATGATGATGTCTTGTGACCAGGGTGGCGGCGATAAGTACAATAAAGGTTCATGGAATGTGGTTTAAGTTACTGTTGAGCCGGGGTTAAAATGGGGGATCCCGTCTGAGCTGCTATTGATGATATGACATAAAGCCCACCAGATAGCGCAAGTACCCCAGCTCCTCCAGGGGAGGATTGAGGGAGGATCCCATCAACGCTGTGCAGACTCATGCCGCGAACAGACAGCCAATCAGGAGCTCGTCGGATCACAGAAAATTAAGCTGAACTTATCCATCTTCTTTTTTTTTTTTTTACAACTTTATAATTTTTTTTTCATCGGCTGCTTGGCCTGATGCAAAGTGGAATGAAAAATGGCCCCTTGTCATGTGCCTGAGGAAGAGCTGCAGTGTGGACTTGCCATTGAATCTCTCAGTAGCTTGACGCCCCTTGAATTGATGGAATTCTTGTGGTTTTCCTGTTTGCCAGACTTGGGCCATTGAGCAAAACAACCGTTCATCTGAGCTAATTTCTACCATACTTATTATTCACAGCAGATCTTGTCAGACCAGGATCTTGAGTCTTTCTTTCTTCTTTTTTTTTTTATCAATATTTTTCTCTACCAAATTTAATGATAATAGCTCCTACAATTATGCATGTTGTCCAGTTAGTGACAGTTAATTGTTCAGAAAGAATTTGAATCGAATCTTGAAGAAGTGGTCAAACTAGCTTTAGATAGTGTTTATGGATTTCTCGGTTCGGAACCAAAGTTTGTGGTGACTAATATTTGGTATAATCTTGGTATACCAGGTTTTGCATTGGTGCGCATTTTAGATTTGTTGATAAATTTTTATCATGAGAAGGACATAATACATGTATGTGGTGACTTAATTGACTGGTATAATATTGATGAAAATTTGAAATTTTGCATAAAATCGATACAGGTATGAAATTTTCCAATTTACATGTACACTATTTTGGTTGACAAAATGTTTTGTCCCTCATGATAACTTTGTTCATTATTAAACGGAGTTTCAGTAAAGCTCAGCCTGTGTTATCCCCCAATATGTACATGTACTTGCACACATAATTTTCCAGCCAGTGAAAACATTGTGTCCAGAGTGGTATGGTACAATAGCAGTGATTACACCTTCACCGTAATACCATAGCAGTTAACCAGAGCGGACAGTTCATTCAGGTACCGCTATGGTACCGTTACATTGAAGATGTAATCACCCCTATGGTATCACTCTGGTCACACTGTTTTCCTGGGTAGGGAACTTATGTGTGTATGTATGCTGCATTTATGAAGACTCGCTTTATTTTGGTCAATATTTTGTCCTCCAACTTCAGCATCATAAAGAGGGACAGGAATATGTAACTCAAACTACCTGATGGTTGAGATTGTTGGTCAACCATGTGCAGATTCGACAACCACAGCTCAAGACTTTGGAAGAATTTTGTACCATTTTCATTTTCAGTGTGTTACTTCTTTGGTATTGACATAATTTTGATAGACCAGATTTTTGTGGATTTGTTGGTAAATTTGTATCAATGAGATGCCACATGAACATATGATTGCAGTGGTCTGACATGGTTGATATAATTTTGGTTTTCGAGTTACTACAAAGGAGATTATGAACGTAGTAGTGATGGGAATGACAGAGATTTCTCGGCCTGATGATGGCGATATGACTTCAGGATACAATCGTCTGACTTCGGCCCATGTGCAAAATGCTAAAGGGACAAGGAAATGCATTTAGGACTCCTCATGCAGTGAATGGCATTAACACATACACATATCAATGGGGAATAGACGGGTCTGGGACAAGTTAAATACAGTTAGATAATGAATTCTAAGTTTGATAAAGCTTTGATTTATGATAAATTGCATGGAGATAAAGATTTGCATACGAATCGGGTTTTATGGGAAATAAATGGTTCTCTTTATGATATATTTGGTGATTTTTCAAAAAGAGCCAATATATTATTGACTCTTTATTCCTTGTATATTCCTGTAATTAAACTCTCGCAAATTTGATTGCTTATTCATGAAGTAACAAACTAAATTACAACCAGAGATATCACACAAGTATGTATTTGTTTGCTTTGAAATGTTTCTCTCTATTTCTCTCACTCAGCTCATAGCCTTCAGCCAAAATTTCATTAAGATTTATAATCTTAATGGTTAAATTTACTTAGATGTTATCCTCTATGCAAATGAACTCCGGTTGTGGCGCGTGTCCCTAACCGAGTTGCGTGTGCCAGAGGCTGTTCCCCAAGTTTGCCGGGCTTGGCTTCGTGAAGTCCCAGATGGAACTGCAAAAACATATTTGTGGTTTTCAGAGCTTGCAGGGGGAGTTGTAGAAACCTGAACTGTGTTTCTTGTGCCATGACTCATTTCACTCTTATCAGTTTTATGCGAGATATATGTAGATCATTATTATTGAATTATACATGTAGTTTTCGGACATGGATGTCTGATTGCTTACATTTAGTATTTCAGTCTCTCGTTTATTAAGGAGAGTGATCACTGACTGTCCATCACTCCCCTCAGTATTTCTCTGGGACAGTTCTCATCACTCTCCTAGTAAAGGGATATGTATTGGTGTGTTATATTGGCAAGAGACTTTAGAGGGATTACTCCCTCAATAAAAAACCCAGAAGAGTGATAAACGGCTCTCCTGAATAAACTATCATGAGAGATGGGTATTCAATTAAAAACACTTTTGAAATGCTAATAAATATATCTAATACAAAAAAAAATATATGATAATTCCTCTAATATTCAATCACCCTATTAATATTCAATCACCCTATTAAAATTCAATCACGCCCAGTTTTCTTAACAAAATTCAATCAGTAATGTTCTAATAACTTTGATCAGTCTCTAAAATCATTAAAATAACTAAGAAATAATAGATTATCTGTATGATATAGGACCATTTTGTCAACTTCCTGTTCTAATAAATTTGATCAGATACTCAGTGTGAAATTCTACTTCCTGAGATTGAATTATTAGGAGAATTACTGTACTGACACAGTGTAAATCATTATGTACATGTAGCTAGGTATGCCAGGTTTAATATTTTAATCACAATAAACTTTATTGGAGAAAAGTTCCCCAAGTTTATTGTGATTTTGATAAATGTCTTGTATTTAGTAAATTGCTCTCCATTGTCCTAAATGTACATCTTGGTGAGAACAATTAATAATTATTTCAATTGAGAAGTGAATGATATTCAGCCTGGGGTGAACTCGGTGAAATTTATTTAAACGGTTTGTGGTCGAAATTGACTCACTAAATGTGTTGTACCTTTGACATTCAGGCACATGTTTGAATTAATCTTTAGGATGTAGTAATTCAGCAGGTCTGATTAAACAGAACCGTCCCATTGTGAAAATGTTAAAGACATCTGTGACACGGTTGTGGTGTTTTGGAGAGATGTTTGTTAGCCTGGTTTAGTGTACTATCCAGGGGTTCCAAGCATGGATACAGGAAACGGTTTGTGGTTGGTAACCACCAGTAACTGCGCAAGATTATGAGTCAGTAGCTTTTATACAACTTTACAAGTTAGAGGCAGGAACAGGATGCTTTTCAGTTGGAGCACCCTAGTCATCTACTCTGAGTGAGACTATGCTTTTGCCAGATAGGTATCCCTAACATTAAGTGTGTACAGAAGAGATAGGGCTTAGATTACACGCTAGACAAGTTTAACAGATTAAAGAGAACCACTTCTCTAAATTGATGTAAAAAAGGTTGTTTTTGTCCAATAAATTCAAGGATATAGCGAACTAAGGGACATCCGCCATAGGCGACCATGGACATATATGTCTGCATCGGATGGTATATTGAAAAAACAAATTGTTGTCTATCTAATTTGCATAAGAATAGACATGTTTTGTTCTTCTATTAACAATTAGGCCATGCACACTTTCATTGGAAAACCACCATCATGACATGTAATGATAAGCTTATATAAGGTAAGTCGCCTGAAGATTTTGGAGCGTTATGAAGAATAAGTCAAAACTTTTTTACCTCCAATTTAGAGAGGTAGTTCTCTCTAACCTGTTTGACATCGTGTTCAAATTAGAGATGCGCCTGTAGTAGAGAGAAAATATTTTTGAAAAATTTAGCATGATTTTTTTTTGAAAAAATTTATCATTGAAAATCATGCAATGTTGAGACATATTCATCAGGATATATTGAGAGGATTGCACCATAGGACCAGAATGTAGACTGGAAGTAATAGTTCTGTCAGCTGATTGGTTAACTGGGCCAAAGTTGGCAAACAGGAAGTGACAATGTTAGAATCAGATTGGATAACTGTTATTGTGCATTTAAGTTAGTGCAATATTTGAGTCAAAGCTTATCTTATCAATCTAATTAACATTTGGATATATGTTGCTTGCAGAATCTAACCGGCTTGCAGTAACGCAAGTGTCAACCAATCCCGCGGCGAGAGCTCTTCATAGTGCTTTGAATGGAACATAATGGTAGGTGCTTACTGGTTGGCTCAGCCGAATCACTCGCCAAGCTGTCGGGAAATTTTCTGATGTTGCTGCCCTTCCGCCAGGTTTGCACCATAATGCGGTGTAGAATTATGGATTGGTTCTTGGCGTAAACCTTGGATTAAAGCAGAGACCATGACCCTATCCCACCTCCCGACTGCAAGTAAAGTAGTTAAAGTAATCGTAAACCCTCAAGTAAAGTTTCCATCAAATGAAAGACCATTGCGAACAGTGTCGGAAAATATTTATTGTAATTTTTACGATTTTATTACACAGAGGAAACTGCAAATAAAGTATGGTATTCTAGGGTGGTCTGTTGCATTCATATCTAGGTCCGGTGACGTCACACTGCCTTAATACATATATTTCAAACTGTGTATGCACTTTCCAATGCTTGATTCAAGCTTAAGGTGTGTAAACTTTGAGTTTCAACACGGACTCACTGTTCCAATGTGCATGTTTCACCAAAATCGGGGAAATTATTGACTTGACACTTATGAGTTACCATCTCCCAGATTTTGGTGAAACATGCACATTGGAACAGTGAATCTGTGTTGAAACTCAAAGTTGGGCATTGATGAGATGTGCTCATTTGATAAATATCACAGCCTGTGCCTACTATAGTAGTAATCATGTTCTGTTTTTCTTCAGCCATGATCAAAACGCGCACACTTTTGTAACGACAAAAATTCTCTCATGTTTTGGTTTGTCTCCAATCTCATTCAAGGTTAATTTATTTTTGACCTGTACTGTACCAGTACTCCTTGCCATTTTGCTGGCCCTGATGCATGCACAAATGGCTTCTTTAATGGTATACATGTAGGTAGGCCAGAATGATAGAACCTTACATGAAAGATGGATGAGATTATTGATGATTCAAAAGGCTTTCATTCATGAGAAAGGTGGTCTCCAGTCAATGTTCCACTGATCCTTCTGCCATGGGTACATGTAGCTGACTTGGGTGCCCTAAGTGAATGCTCTGAACTGCTATAGAACGGGAATTCTGAACCACAGCCCAGACCATGCATGTCAGCTGACCGCAAGCATGTTGTAACTTTTCAAAATCTGATTTCCGTTGATTGTTTACCAGCTAGACGGTATACTCTCACACTTTCTGGGACAGTGCCATATTTCCTGTAATATATTTGTGTGTTGAGTAAAAAGCACCCATTGACCTCTAACAGATATACTCGTACCAACTCCGACCTCAACCTCACCTGTGTTGTATTTACCCTCTGTCATGGCTTATTTTCAGAAAATGATAGGAAGTTCAAAACAAAATGAGCTAAAACTGTTCTCTGGGTAAATCCTCTAATAATTCAATCACAGGAAGTGAAATTTCCCACCATAGAATCAGGGGGTGATCAAATTTATTAGAACAGAAACTCCAAACTTGCCAGCATGCCAGCGGGTGGTTGCATGGGTGGGCACGGGTTCCTGTTGCTTCAATGCATTTTGCTGAGAAGCAACAGGAACTTGATAATGTGATGTTCAGCACTGTAATATCACTTGTCTTTATTGCACGTCCTGTTTGTGTCTTGTGTGCTGTCCTCAGTATTTTATTGGATGGAGGACGTGTGGTTCCACGCTGCTTCAAAGATTTCTTCTTTGAAATAGCAGGAACGCAACTTGGCTGGGTGGTGCTTAGTTGGTTTGTCGCGTTATAGCTGAAATATTGTTGAAAGCGACGTTAAGGTCTATTGACTCACTCACTCCAAAGTTGCCAAAATGGCCCCAAATCATGCATATAATACATTGTTTTGTTATTATTTTGAAGATTTTAGAGTGTGATAAAATATATCAGAACGAGTGATTGAATTTTGTCCCCAGAGTTGAGGTTGATTGAATTCTAACAGGGTGATTGAATTTTTAGAGGATTTACTTTAATTTCTGCTTTCAAATGTGTAACAATTTCAATTTTATTATGGTTGATAAAAATTAACTGCGGTACAAATGTAGTTGGTTTACCACTCTGTTACAACATACATTAAACAGTAATACTACTGTCATCTTAAATGAATATGTTTTAATTCTCACGGAAATGAAATAAACAAATACCAGTTAAGCGATATTTCCCCCAAATTGTATGTTTATTTGTGGTCGTACTTTAGGGCATCAATAATTGATGTTAAAAAACATGCAGTAGCAAGTTTATTTCCTGCAGGAATGAATTATATACAACATGTGTATCACTATGATAATCGGTAGCATGTTTTGCAGACTGGGTCAGATTCTTTAATCTGTCTTTATTCTCATTCTTGATGGCTGTATCTAAATAAATTGTTCATGGAAATTAAAAGCAATTACTCAATCTGCCACTTCATCGGATATTTTCCTCAGAAAAGACAAAATATTTGTGAACTGCGTAAACATCCTGGAGCTGTAGTGAGAAATGCTAGAGGATTATAACGAAGCAGTTTTTATTGGGTAATTTTTTTATTTTTTTTTTATCGCGGCTACAATATAACCTTAGGTCATAGAGAAATAAAGGACACAAACAACATATTATTTTCTTCATTCATCAAAGGCACATACAACAAAGAGGGTAGTGTAAGCATGTACAAAATATGCGATCATGTGAAAGTAAAATGTGAGGAAATACAGGAATTTTATGTAGGATGAAATTGTTTGAAAAGTAAATATGCAAAAAGTTTTTTATATAAGTTAATTACTACATATAGGTGTACAATGGTACATTAAGAATATCACTCTGTGCCATAAACAATAGAGGTGACTTGATTGGCTGGATGTTCAAGTTTCCTGCACAGCAATCCAATGAAAATACTCGATTTTCTTTTAAATTTTGAATTGACCAATCACATGTTTTAAACTAGAAGATATCCCATAATGCATCGGAACTTGTGCACATAATACAGCAACTTCATATAGTATCACTTGGTCACAATATTTGACTTGTATGCATGTGTACAGGTTAGAACAAATTTTCCTTCTAATTTTCCTTATGTTTTTTTTAATAATAAAAATATTGCAGCTTGTCACAAAATCTGTGTAGCCATACCAAATTCGATTATTGGGGGTTATTTTTGTGTCAAAGAATTTCTGTCAGATAATGCAATGATTTAGTACTCATTGGTCATGGTCTTTGAACTGTTACAAGCAGATTATCCCATCATTGTGCCTGTTAGTTTTGGTTTTTGAACTGTCATAATCAGTTCATCCAATCACTATGCCTGTTAGTTTTTGGTGTTTGAACTGTTATAATCAGATAATCCAATCATTATGTGTTGGTTGTTTGCTGTTATAAATGTGAGAGCATGCAGGTTTCCTCAGCATTGTGTGGGATGTCCTTAATGTTTATCTTTGGACTGTTCACCTGGGAGGTTAAGATGTGGGGACAGAGGGTGAGTGTCCTACTGTCACATTGGTCAGTTGACCATACACTGACCTTGCAGATACCTGTGAAAAAGGTGAATGGGATACATTCCAATGTACCTAATGACTTTTGAGGCTCTAGAGGATTATTCCAACTGTCGCCAAGCTAATAGCTATATGACCTGTGATCATATAATATTTATGGAATTAATTCCATCAATATCTATTGTCTTAATTACATATAAGTTTCATGATGGTTTGGGAATTTTGATATTTTCAGCGGTCAAATCTAAATGGAGAGCACTCGCCATGGCCACCTACCATTGGACGACCTCAGTGTTTGTGTTTAACCAACCAGAGAGATGTGTCCATTGAGAAATTCCCTGATGTTTTTGTGTTGTCGTATTTGTGCTGATAATTGTCTCTAATTACATGGCGGAAATCTTCACATGCTTGTATCACCCCATTCTATTTCCTCTCTGTGATAAAGCTAGTTTACAACACCTGAAGGAGTGTTTTGGACATAGACTGACTTGAATAGAACAAATTTTATACCTTGCTATACTATTGTGATCACCAATTTCTAAGATAATTTATAAGGTGTCTCCAATTACAATACTGCTTTAAGTGTTTCCGTCCCAGCATTCCAAAGTGACCCTCTCCTTTATTGGCTGGGTTAAATAGAGATTGTATTTGAGCATGATGAATAGTTGTAGACTTGTTAACAACTTCCTTTCCGCCTAGACGTCTAGTCTGTCCCCTTCAGGTGTCATTCATCAGACATTTTCACAGTTGGATATGAAACCAGTCGTGTGATATATTTATTATGTTTATGTATTTTGTCCTTCTCAGGGGAGGTAAATCCTCTAATAATTCAATCACCCTCAAATTGAAATTCAATCACCCCCAATTATGTGGACAAAATTTCATCAGTCATTCTAAGAGTGAGTGAGTGAGTAGGATTTAACGTCGTTTTCAACATTTTTTCAGTCATATCACGACAGTGCCTATATGTGCCAGAACACGAGTATCCACAGTTCCTATTATCCTGGACACTGATCAGCCCAACCAGTACAGCACCCGGTCACCCATCCAAGTATTGACCGAGCTCAACATTGCTTAACTTCAGTGATCTGATGAGAACCGGTGTGCCCAATGTGATATGCCACACCCCAGTCATTCTAAGAAATATATTCAGGCCTTCAAGTGCCTCCTAGATGTATATTTCCTATATTTTTGAGTCATTCTTATATTTTACTCAAAACCTACTATGTTTGCTATATTTTGACTTTTTCTCATGAAAACTTTCAATGCTCTGCACTGAGTCCAACTGACATGAGGAAACACATTTCAGAATTTTTTCCAGTGTAGTACAGACCTGTCTTACACTCCTTTATTGCCTATATTTATGCCCCCCCTCTAACTAGAGGGGGGGCATATAGCGATCGCTTTGTCCGTCCGTCTGTCCGTCCGAATTTCTTGTCCGGGCAATATCTCGGTTAATATTTGATGGACAGGATTGAAACTTGCATGGAATGTGGCCAGTGGCTCATAGTTTTTTCCGAGTTCCGGTATGATTTTCAAGAGTTATGGCCCTTTTTCTGAAATCTCTGTGAATGGGACTTGTCCGGGCTGGATCTTGGTTAATATTGTATGGACAAGTATGAAATTTGCATGATATGTGGTCATTGACCCACAGTTGTGCAGCGTAAAGTTTCTCCACGTTTCGCTTATATTTTCAAGAGTTATGGCCCTTTGTTCCTGATTTCTCCGTGAATTGGGACTTGTCCGGGCTGGATCTCGGTTAATATTGTATGGACAATTATGAAACTTGCAGGATGTGTGGTCAGTGCCCTGTAGTTGTGCAGCGTGAAGTTTCTCCGAGTTTCGCATATATTTTCAAGAGTTATGGCCCTTTTTTCTTCAAATCTTTGTGAATTGGAACTTGTCCGGGCTGGATCTCGGTTAATATTGTATGGACAACTATGAAATTTGCAGGATATGTGGTCAGTGCCCTGTAGTTGTGCAGCGTGAAGTTTCTCCACATTTCGCTTATATTTTCAAGAGTTATGGCCCTTTTTTCTTCAAATCTTTGTGAATTGGGATTTGTAGGGCTCGATCTCGGTTAATATTGTATGAACAAGTACGAAATTTGCATGATATGTGGTCAGTGACCCATAGATGTGCAGCGTGAAGTTCTCTGTTTTCGGTTATATTTTCAAGAGTTATGGCCCTTTGTTTAAACCTAAGTGAATGGGATATATTTATTTGTCCAAGCTGGAAGTATGAAATTGCCCCAAAAACAGTGAATTGGGTGCAAAATTCAAAGTTCACTGATCGCTTCATAATTCCACCACAATATACTCCCAAGGAATGTAGGTCTCATGACCAGGTCACATTTTCGGATTTGGCGAAAGCCCTGCATGGCGACCAGCTTGCATCGAAACATCGTATTATCACTTGTTTTTTGATACTTGGAATATGTATTATGTGAGGCATGGCAAAAAAGTGACTGAAACAGATTTATAATTATCCAAATTAGGCCTCAATAAAGAACAGAACAATGGCGGGGCAGTGTCGGATTAAAGTGGAAGGGGGGGCATACAATTGAGCAATCTCTGATTGCTTCCTTCCTGTGTTTCCTATATTTTATTCAGAAAATTCCTATATTTTTGCAAATTTCCTCCTATATTTTCTCCTATATTTTCACTGTGAGCCACTTGCAGGCCTGTACATTTGATCACTCTACATCATCATTGATTAACAAAGAAATATGGGATAATCTGCTTCATTTTGGACCATTTTGTCAACTTCCTGTTCCAATGAATTTGATCACCCCCAGATTTCATGGAGGGAATTACATGTCTTATATTTGGATCATTAGAGGGATTACCATACATTGATTTTATTGAGAATTCCTTTTTCACATGGTAGTGTGACTAACGTCACAGGACCTACGAAGTAGGGTAGGCATTAGGACTCCGACGTGCACTGAACTCTTGGAAATCCCCCCCCCCCCAAAAGTTGAAATCCTGCCTATATTAAAGGTGAACTGCAAAGCTTTTAATTTTATCTAAAATGTTGCTTATATACATCTTGTCTTATGTGACATAACGTTTATACGTTTTTTGGGCAAATATATTTTGCAAAATTGTACTAATAACAATATTTAAGTTATCCTGTTATAAATCCGTCTTGAAAACTTGCATCGCTTGTCTCTCTTGGTTTGTAGAACGTTATGATGTTATAGTGGTCTCCTTCATTCATGTTTTATTTAAATGTGACGTCATTCTACGTCGGATGAATGAACGAGGGCCACTATAACGTCAGGACGTTCCAAAAACAACGGGAGGCAAGCGATGACGTTCTGGCTCTCGTTTTCTGGTGGTATAAGTTTTGACTTCTCATATACCCAAAATAAAACAATAACCAACAAAACTATTACCACACATATTTGTAACAACTATAGAAGTTCTTGTTTTATGACATTTTAACAGAACATTGAAAAGCTTTTCAGTTCACCTTTAAGATGTGCACAGCCCAATTCAGAATCACCAATGATTGTCATCAAAAATAGTCAGCTCAGGAAAAGGAAATAACTCTAGGATAGCAATATTTGCAGTTAACAACTTCCTTTAAATTGCTAGAAGATTGCAGTGTAGAAAAAAATTTGCATTCTGTAAGAGAAATGAGTTTCTTTAATCTCCTTAGCAGGTGTTTTTCAATAAAAAGTAATAAGCTTCTTTGCGCAATTGCACGTAAACATCCTGGTTATCCATTGAGCTAGAGACCAGGTGTTGGTTAGAAAAATCGTCATCCACTATATACCGATGATACAATGTTTACAATTTAAGAGAGCAAGAAACCACAGCAGGTGTTTGTCTAAAGTTGTGGACTTTCGGACACCTTTGTATGTAACCACAAGATAAGAAGTTACTTGTGACTTTGGCTTCGAAACTTCCGTTTCATTTTTAAAAATCTGAATGGAGTATTAAGATTTGAGGTTAATGAATTCTTGGATATTTACACGTGATCAGTTTGTGATGGTTACCTCTGAGCTATAGATCATCCGCTATTGAGAGTCTAATGGTGTTGATGACACTGACCTTATATGCTAGGTCTAGAATGTGGTTTTGGCAAGGATTCATGCCTCAATAAACTCGTGTGCCAGCTGTCTTGTATTGTATGTTTCATTGTAAGCCTTCCATAAAATTGTGAAATATTGCTATTTTTGAGAAATTGGAGTTCTTTGCCATGTGCCGGCAGTGCCTTTTGTGACTGTATAAATTTCAAGTGTTTTGAGGATTGTATGAATGCACTATAAATATGAAGAATATTTATATGCACATTCAAGAATCGATAAAAGTTTACACTGTGATTCCAGCTTTCTCTGCTTTCCAAAATATTGAATTGTCTTTCAGTCCTAGTAATAAGGTCATCCATATACTAGTAACCATGCCATTGAACAGACCGGGTTATACCAAAGACTTGAAAAATGGAACTTGTTGCTTCCTCGCTTACTCTCAGCATTAAGAGAATAGAACAAGGACTGGTTCACTCGGTGTCAGTATAATGTTACTGAGTGGGGTGTCATGTCTGCCGACGGCATGATATTTCATTGGGACAGCTCTATAAAATGGCAGCATTAGATCTGCTCTGTTACAAGTAGGTATCCCCCTGGCCCCTTCCCTCTCTTCCCTTACCCGTCGTGATATGGCTGAAAAAATGTTGAAAGCGATGTTAAACCCTATTCACTCACTCACTCGAACATTTGGTAGGCCCTTGTGTCTTCTGGACTAAAAAAATAATAATAAAAAATAAATAAAATAAAAAAATCAGCTATTGCTGTTTTCAGAATGGAGCATAATCTGGGCAGTAAATTCTGATATACTCATATTCACTTGACCACAATATTTCATCTTGCATTGGCTGTTAGTCGAGCTAGGATTTCTGTTTCACAGGGTTTTGTCAATTCATCTGAGAAACCAAATAAATATGAGATCAGAATGTCCAGATATACTTCAGGAATTATTGTAACCTCTGATCCTATCTGCTGGGACTTTGTTCCTGTGGATCACCTATGCAGTGCACATGCAATTTCTGTTGGTTGGGTGGTGTGGTGTCTTGTTGCTTCATCATGATATGAATGAAATATTGTTGAAAGTAACATTAAAATCTTACCTCACTCATTCAATTCTGTAGTAAGTGATTTTTGTCTCTCGTGAGCAAAATTGCTTGGACATCCCCATGTAACGGAGAACAATAAATTGTGTCACTTAATTGCAAGAAAATGTTCCATGTGTTTAATATTTGAAGACAAATCCTTTAATACTGAAAGCATCTGTTTGCCGGTATATACACATTTTGTCTGCCGTTAACAGCTACATCAACTTATCCACTCTTATGTACGGATCATGTGATCAGAATCTCCAGCTATTGTTCATTCAGCCCCATTGTCACATCGAAAGTGAAGAGGAAAGACAACAACAAAATTTGCCAAGGTGTACATGTACTGTACCAGTTTGGGAAAAACCATACATGTACATGTGCATGACTATATAGTTGGTCATCTTTATGCAATTACTGATACAAAGACAATCCAACCCAGCAGATTGTATTTTCGTAAAACTTCAGTGGAACCTAACAGCTTCATTAGTTGGTAGAAACTTCTGACAGGACAGACTGCTTCCATGAAACTCAAAGCACTTAAATTTTACCCAAAACAATAGCCTTGTCACTCTGACGTCACCACCTACATTTACATGTATTGTGGAATGCAAAGTGTTTCTGTACCTAATGAACATCGTTGTTTCCAAATTCCAAAGAGTGATATGTCTCTCCATGTATTACATGAGCCGGTTCCATCGTGGTGTCGAAAATTGGTCTGAGGAAAACCCCTTTTTATCTCGCCCTACAGAGTAAAGGAGAGATATTGTGAGCGGGAAAGAGGATGTCGATGTCTGGGTCAGTGTCCCTGGCTTGGAAATTATAAGGTTTTTGGTTTAGCAAATTAAAAAAATAAATCAAGAAAAATTCAGAACAAATATTTTAAAAATATGGGGGATGGGTATCCCACCTGGGGGTTCAGTTATGGCACTACCCCTGGGGATTCCATGGGTGCTTCCGTCGTGATATAGCTGATAAAATGTTGAAAGCGACGCGGATGATGATGATGAATCAATCAATGTTAAAATCCCTATAGATGATGGAGTTTTTCATTTAGCTGAAGTGCACATGTACATCTGTACATATAAAGTTTGCTGCAGTTGTGAGCGGTCACTGGATGATTATCAAACTTGATACACATAGTCTTATGATTAGAGGATGTACCTCTGCTATTTTTGAGATGAAATATTAATTTTCCAAATTATGGCAATTGAGTTTTTTGTTTAGCAAAATTGTTAGCCTCCTACATATATAGAAAGTTTGCTGCAGTTGTCAGCTGTCAATGGATGATTATGAAACTTGTTACACATGTTTCTTATGATTATATTATGTACTTGTGCTATTTTTGACATGAAATAGTAATTTTTGTCCAAATTATGGCAATTGAGTTTTTTGTTTAGCAAAATTGTTAGCCTCCTACATATATATAGAAAGTTTGCTGCAGTTGTCAGCCTTCAATGGATGATTATTGTCCCCCGCTACTTAGTAGGGGGGGGACTTAGAAACACCGGTGTCCGTAATTCCGTAATTCCGTAGTTCCGTAATTCCGTAGTTCCGTAATTCCGTGATTCCGTAATTCCGTAAGATTTTCTTGTCCGGACAATAACTCGTGAACGATTCAACCGATCAACTTCAAACTTGGGGTGTGCCTTGACATTGGCGAGAGGACGGTTGGGATTGTTTTTCAGCAATGTGCGTAATCCAATATGGCCGCCGTCAGCCATTTTGGATTATAAGCAGTACGATCTTAGATTTTCTTGTCCGGACAATAACTCGTGAACGATTTAACCGATCAACTTCAAACTTGGGGTGTGCCTTGACATTGGTGAGAGGACGGTTGGGATTGTTTTTCAGCAATGTGCGTAATCAAATATGGCCGCCGTCAGCCATTTTGGATTATAAGCAGTTCGATCTTAGATTTTCTTGTCCGGACAATAACTCGTGAACGCTTCAAACTTGGGGTGTGCCTTGACATTGGTGAGAGGACGGTTGGGATTGTTTTTCAGCAATGTGCGTAATCAAATATGGCCGCCTTCAGCCATATTGGATTATAAGCAATTGGATCTTAGATTTTCTTGTCCGGACAATAACTCATGAACGATTTAACCGATCAACTTCAAACTTTGTGTGTGCCTTGACATTGGTGAGAGGACGGTTGTGATTGCTTTTCAGCAATTTGCGTAATCTAATATGGCCGCCGTCAGCCATATTGGATTATAAGCAGTTGGATCTTGTCCGGACAACAACTCGAGAACAATTCAACCGATCTACTTCATATGTGGGGAATGCCTTGACATTGTTGAGAGGAGGATTAGGATTGTTTTTCAAGGACGTGCTTGATCCAATATGGCCACCATCAGCCATACTGGATTTCATTGGATTTTAAGCAGTTTGATCTTGTCCGGACAATAACTGGAGTACGATTCAACTGATCTACTTCAAACTTGGGGAGTGCCTTGACATCGGTGAGAGGACGGTTTGCATTTTTTTTCAGCGATGTGCATAATCCAATATGGCCACCGTCAGCCATATTGGATTATAAGCAGTTGGATCCTAGATTTTCTTGTCCGGACAATAACTCGTGAACGATTTAATCGATCAACTTCAAATTTGGGGTGTGCCTTGACATTGGTGGGAGGACGGTTGGGATTGTTTTCCAGCAATGTGCGTAATCTAATATGGCCGCCGTCAGCCATATTGGATTGTAAGCAGTTGAATCTTGTCTGGACAATAACTCGAGAACAATTCAACCGATCTACTTCATACCTGGGGAGTGCCTTGACATTGTTGAGAGGAGGATTAGGATTGTTTTTCAAGGACGTGCTTAATCCAATATGGCCACCATCGGCCATACTGGATTTCATTGGATTTTAAGCAGTTTGATCTTGTCCGGACAATAGCTGGAGTACGATTCAACTGATCTACTTCAAAACTTGGGGAGTCCCTTGACCTTAGTGAGAGGACAGTCATGTATTATGTTTTATGGATGTGCATAATCGAATATGGGTGCCATCTGCTGTATTAGATTATGTTAAGCTCATCAGCGATATCTCCATTTTCAAATCATACTCTTATCAATGATATGAGATATCATCGACTCCAAAAAATCGACCATAGAGATCCATGGCCCCCGCAGCAGCAGCGCCAGTTATGGTGGATGTAATCCACCATAACTGGTGCTGCTAGCGGGGGACATGGACCTCTATGGTCGATTTTGATACTTGATACACATATTTCTTATGAGAGATTTACCTGTGGTATTTATGAGATGAAATATCAATTTGTGTCCAAATTATGAGGGTCTCATCTTTGTAATTTGCCAATGATAATGTACATACATGTACACCTGTACAGTGAAGTTTTGCTGAAGCTATCAGCTTTCATTGGATGCACTTGCAAAACAAGTTTAATGTGATTTGAGTATGTTCTATTTAAGAAATATGACATTAAATATGAATTTTTGTCCAAATTATCGCAATTTAGACTTTGTACATTTCCAATGATAATTAAGATTTTTGTTAGGCAACAAATTATATGTACCCATGTACATGGAAAGTTTGCTCTACATTGCTGCAGCTTCAGCGGGAGACCCCGCAAGGCAAGATGTTGGGTTCTCAGAATGCTAGTTAGCTAGGATATATCGTCAAAGATGTATTCTTAATTCTCCAAGTTGACAAGTCAGTAGGTGCGGGCTAGCTGTCTCCCATAATTTAACAGAAAAAGAACAAGAGCAGATGTTCGCTCATGAATAAAGTAATGATCCAATGGGACATCTCGAACGTGGGAAACTAGACGTAACGTCCCCCATACACTTTTACTGTTGTGATGTCGTCCTTTAAATATAATGAATTAAAAATCACTGCACCAAGTAAACTGCCACATAGCCAAGAATACTTAAGCAGGGTCGTCTTGTTTCAGATTTTATTTTTACTTCAAAATTTATTAATGTACTTGTACATGCTATTATGTGGAAGGCTACGAAAAAGAACTTCAAATGCGAGAAGAAATTATAATTAGAATTGTAGAAAATGAAATGATCTACATGTATATTGTTTCCATGGTGAGAACATTGAATTTGGGTAGTCAGTGTAACAACAGAAATACTGTTGATTCATATGTGCCCATATAGGGGTGGTGACAAATTTTCTAAATCATCCTGAGCTCTGTCCGACTCACTGATACATTTATTTCATCACGCAATAATAAAACAATACTTTTCAAGACTGAATGCATATTTAGAGCAAGAGAGTGCTCTTCAAATTTACAGCTGGTGTCAAGCCTCCTCCCTCCATCATCTCTTGTTCCACGGACCATCTGTCACAGAGGAGAACTTATGGAGAATTGCACAACCCCTTAATCACCGGGTCCATTAGCTTGTCAGCCCCACCGATGTATTCACACCTCCCTGTCAGGAGAGCTCCGGCCCATCCCCAGATATTCACGAGTTCGGCGACTTCCTAATTTGGTTAACCCAACCTCATTGTAGTGAAGGGTGCCCGTTATATCCATAAACTAAAGCAGTTCAACGTTTGTTTTTAATTCATCAATTTTTCTTCAAATCCCAAGAAATACGGACAAAGAAGTTTTGTCATCACACGATGAGCCTTCTTGAAATACATGTACACGCAAGGGAGTGGAAAACTTTGATGAATTACAAAATTGTATTGCCATCAAAGTACAAAATTCACACAGACTGGATTGTTTGTTGGCTAAATTTACCCACTGTACATGTGAGTTAGGTGAGGGTATTGTTATGAGTCACTGTCTGTCTGATACTTGTCCACACTCAATCAAGGGATCCTCAATGGTGGTTTCAATCAGGCATATGTCAGGGCTTGTATACTTAGGCAAACTTTCACCATTCAGTTCTCTTCTTCTCAAGCAACATTCAAGTTGGTAACCTCTAGGTAACATATTGGTACCGGTACTGCATGGAAATCTCAATGCAGTTACCAATCAGCTATCAGAAACTGATTGGTAACCGATTGGTAGCAATTTCCACGATCCCATGTTTGCAGTACTGTGCATTTTTGATTTGTCAATTACTACTTGGTAACCAATAGGTTATACACATGTTGTACCATAACTGAAATGTGGTGTGGTAACTGATTGGTGACTGTTTGGTACTGCAAAGTGACCTTCCCTACCAGTACCAATCAGTATTCATATGATGGTCTATATTCCATTCCACATCAAGTTTTTGATGGACTTAGAGATGCAAAAAAAAAAAAAAAAAAATCCAGTACAGCAGCAGAAGCTATGAAATGCATTCTCTGATCATGATCGTTGGTCTTTTGATATAATCCACATGTCATTAAATATTGAGGCGGCTGCTGTTTTCCGGGGCATAAGTTGTGTGTAACCGGGCGATAACGCGAGGGAAATTGATTTGGTTTGATGAGGTAATTAAGCATGTCTACCTGTTCGTTAGGACTCTTAATTTGATACGGTCATTCCTATTTCATAAGGTGTCTATCGGGGGTGATCGTAATTTTGCATGCTCGAGTAACGATAAAACTTTTCCATTGTCCACTGTTGAGCATGCCTGTAGACCCATAACAATATTTTTGTTTGATTGGTCCCAATATCAATGGATGCCATAGATAATTCATAAAGCTCTGCGGTCTTTGTTTGATGATTTAATTAATACCTGTGGTATTCCATATTTTCTGAGAATTGCTAATGATTTTACCTGCATTGGGCACATATTGCTCACGATTTTGGCTGAATTTGATAGCTGAGTTTGTGATATGTGCAACACATCAGGAACATGCATGCACAGCCATGGTCGGAGTGTTTTATGATGCATCAAAATTTAGCCAGAAGAATTTGTTCCTTCTTCCCTGAATCTGTCCAAAAGTGGGAGAAGAAAATCAACATGCAATATGATTTACATTCTATAATAAAATAATACAATATTTTTGGTCTTGTTACATGTACTATATACATGTAGTTTGAGTTTTTTTTTTGGTTTTTTACCCCTCGGTCAACTTTGGCCTAGGGGTATTGTCGTCGTCATGTACGGCTGTCCGTACGTCCGTACGTCCGTCCGTCCGTTACCGCGATATCTACAGAACCGTTTCATGCATGGCTACCAAACTTGTTGCATCTATTTATCTTCACATAAATCAGAAGCCTATCGAAAATGAGTCATCTCGGACAATATTTTGCAGAGTTATGCCCCTTTTTACAAATAAAAATCCATTTATAATTTGTTATTGTGATAATTTCAGAACCGTTGCATATACCACATTCTAACGTGATACAGTTGTTTCTCTTGACCTGAACTAGATGCCTATCGAAAACGAGTCGTGTCAGAAAGTATTTTGCAGAGTTATGCCCCTTGTCCATTTATGATTTGTTATTGTGATAATTTCAGAACCGTTCCATATACAACATCCTAACATGATACAGTTGTTTCTCTTGACCTGAACTAGATGCCTATCGAAAACGAGTCATGTCAGAAAGTATTTTGCAGAGTTATGCCCCTTGTCCATTTATGATTTGTTATTGTGATAATTTCAGAACCGTTCCATATACAACATCCTAACGTGATACAGTTGCTTCTCTTGACCTGAACTAGATGCCTATCGAAAATGAGTCGTATCAGAAAGTATTTTGCAGAGTTATGCCCCTTGTCTAATAAAATCCACTAATTCCTATGTTAAGTTTGCATATAATTTCTATATCATGTTTGTATACTATCACATTTATTTATTGATTGGATGACTGATTTATTGATTTATTCTCTTACACAATGCGAAGAACAAACGTATATCTATAGTGTATGTATTTATTCCAGAAACAAATTAATTTAAGGGGAGGAAAACTTTTTTTTTTTTTCCAAAGAAAGTACACTTACAATACCAGGGGTAAATATTTCTTCCCACAAGCCAATCAATTGGTAGAGACACCCTTACATTATAATAGCTGGGGTTCAGAGCCGAGGGGTTTGGATAGCGCAGCTTCATGTTTTATTGGGTGGGGGCGGGGGAGGGTGCTTGAAATGTTGAATATCCATGCTATTTTTACCCCTCAGCCTATTAGGCTGTGGGGTCTTGTCGTCGGCAAGTACGTCCGGTCGTACGGTCGTCAATAATTCTTGTGACCGGTCTAGAAGCCAAACCGTTGCTTCTAGAGACTTCAAATTTGGTATACAGGGTTGTTGGGTGGTCAGCCACAAGCCTATCGAATTTGGGTAATTTGTGATGAATTTTGCGGTTTCCATGGCAACGTCACGGAAAATTCGTCAACAATTCTTGTGACCGGTCTAGAAGCCAAACCGTTGCTTCTAGAGACTTCAAATTTGATATGCATCAAGAGGCTTATGATGAATGACAGAACTGGTTTCTCTGATTGGGCGGAAATCTTCGCGGCCATCTTTAATTTATGCAAAATTTTTGATGATGTATATCTCTGATACCATTTAAGTGTTCTATATGAAACTTAGTATATACAGCATCGATGTATCAAGAGACTCGCAATGAATAACCACATGATCAGTTCCTCTGAATTACGGGAAGGATAGGCAGCCATCTTTAATTTGTGCAAAATCATTAATGATCTCTCTCTGATACCGTTCAAGTGCTCAATGTAAAATTTGATATACATCATCAATGCATCAAGAGACTTACAATGAATGACAGAACTGGTTTCTCTGATTGGACGGAAATCTTGGCGACCATTTTAATTTATGCAAAATCAGTAATGATCTATATCTGATACCATTTTAGTGCTCCATATGAAACTACAAATCATTGATACATCAAGAAACTTACAATTAATGACAACCAATTTCTCTGATTAGGTGGAAAACTTTATTGCCATCTTTAATTTATGCAAAATCTATGTATACCTCTGGTACTGTTCAAGTGTTTAATGCAAGACTTTGTATACATCATCAGTACATCAAGAGACTAAAATGAATGACCGAACCATTTTCTCTGATTGGATGGAAACCTTGGCAGCCATTTTCAATTTATGTAAAGTCATTGATGATCTATATATCCTTTGATACTGTTCAAGTATTTAGTATGCTTGGTATACGTCATAGATACATCAAGAGACAAGTAATGACTGCCGGTTTCTCTGATTGGACAGAAAACTTTGCGGCCATTTCTGATTGCAAGTTTTTTTTATAATCTGTATATTTGTCACTTGACTGCTTGATGTTCGAGGTATGAATTTACCATAAAACTTTTCTAGACCATCAAGCTGGTATATTTCATTACACAGAGCTGAAATTCTTGAATTATAACCAGCCAGTCGGGCTTGGTTAGCTAGCTTCAGAACTAAATTCAACCAGACAAGTTCTAAATTCACCAGCCACGGGCTGCCGGGCTTGTGGGAATTTCGAGCCCTGTAGTACATGTATGGTTCAAATTGAATAGATTGTGAATGGCTGGCACCCGGCCAGAGCCGAGGGGTTTTAGATGCACAGCTTCGTATTCCTATCAAAACTCTATATTACTTGGCTCCCACTGAAAATCGGAAGATTATTGTTCAGATTATTATTAGGGTTCAAAGCAAGAATGGCTTCCAGAGCATTTTGTTTTTGTTCAGAATATTTTTGTTCTTCCGCCATATTTTTCACACGTGATATGTCAAATTATTTATTATAGTTCTCCAATTCATCCAACATCCAACACTGAATTTATCACATTTTAATCATTTACAAGCCACTGCTAAAGCATCTTCTGCATTCAACCAAATCTTTCAGGCTTTTACATATGCATTTTCCATTCATTGTGTACCAATATACACTGACTAAAACTGTCTGGCTGAGGGGTTGTTGCACCTTTTAGGTGCTGCCTCATGTTATTCGTTTGTACCTGTAAAATGTTGCAGTAGATATACACGTGCACCGGTACTATTCATCAATAATATAACAACGTTTGATTACTCCTTTTGTTATATTATTTAAGCAAATTCTCTGTAATGCCCCCGATATTGTGTTGATAGGTTTGTATGATCATTCCATTGTTCATGTCACAAGTATGCATTTATATGAATGAACCAATCAAATCTTTCATATCAAGGGCAAGGGTCAGAAATTGTATTGATGAAATATATGGACAGCATGCTGGTTCACGTGTCCATGCTAATGTAAGTCCCTTGCGATGTTATGTCCAGTATTGTTTCAAATAGGCATGAAGGCAGAGTTGCTTTCCTTCAATAGTACATATGTATACAATTATCAATGGTTCGAAATAATCTTCTAGGTTAAAAGATAGGGCAAAATAAAATTATATGAACCAGTAGTACTGGTAGCTGAAGTCCTGATTTATTGCACAGACAGGACTTCTTTGCTTTTTCAATAATATGTAAAAGGCGGATTAGTTTTGCAGGTGGTTGGTTGGTGTCTAGTGGGCACGGGTTCCTTCCTGCTTCAATGCATTTTGCTGAGAAACGTACAACAGGAACTTGATAATGTGATGTCTAGCATTGTAATCTCACTTGTCTTTATTGCATCATGTAAGCGTCCTGTCTGTGTCTTGTGTGCTGTCCTCAGTGTTTTATAGGGTGGATGGAGGGTGTCTGGTTCCATGCTGCTTCAAATATTTCCTATTTGAAGCAGCAGGAATGCAACTTGGCTCGGTGGTGCTTAGTTGGTCTGTCGCGATATCACTGAAATAATGTTGAAAGTGATGTTAAATCCTATTCACTCACTCACCCTTAAATGGAATTCCAATTTTATTTTGTGTTTTCAGGCATGGTTTTGGAGACTGTCGACGCCCCCTGGCAGAATCTGCAGGCCTTATTGAAGAGGTGGTACATCAACAGATGACCATTCTGGTAATTACCTGCATGTACATGTATAGCTCTCATTTAACATCTACAACACAATGATTGGGCTTGAACAATGTATTAGAAAGAAGTTTAACTCTCTATACACTACAAACTACATGTATTATAGAAGGTATTAACTGCATGCAGCATATATTTGCGGCATGCAATAAATGATCATGTGGCATAATGGCAGCAAAAAATTTAGCAGCGCTTTAGCCTAGACTGGATTTTCTTATTTCATATAACTTATATGTGCTGCCTGCAGTGCAATAGAATCACTGCATGTGATTCACAACATTCAACAACAACAAATAAGTCAAAGACACAAAAAAGTTTAAAAACGCAGCGCTGTGCTGCCTGTAGGTGATGTCGTGCATGTACATGTAGCTTATTGGATTTTTTTTTTTTTTTTTTTTCTGCGACACAATATTGGGAGAAGGCACTTCATGGAATTTGAGCCAATGCACTTGTTCCAAGCAGGATTAAAGATGTACTTTAAGTATTACGACATTGACAGTTATTCAGGTTGGAATGGGGCACAGCTACATACATTTATACAAGTCTAATTATACCTTATCTGCTCCCCCATTTGGATATGTCGCTTGTACATGTAGGATCCAACTGGCTTGCAGTAACTCAAGCACCAACCTATCACGAGAACTCTTCATAGTGCTTTGAAGGGGACATTAATCGTATAGACTTCTTGGTTGGCTCAACCCAATCAGACGCCACGCTGGTAGGATATCTTTTGACGATGCTGCGGTCCAGTCATTGTGGCACCTTAAGGCAGTCCACACAATTCAGAAAACTCACCTCGGCAAAAAAAATGTCATATATAAAATAATTCCCATTTACCGTCATATTAAACATTGCCGAGGTGAACTGCTATATGCCATGGCATTTACCTCGGCAATTGCTGATTGCCAAGGTGAATTGTGTGGGCTGTTAAGGATAGGCAAAATTTTATGGTCATTGGGGTAAACAGAGATGGTGACCCTATTCGCACTCCCCCAGTGCAGGTAAAGTAGGCTATTAAATACTCATTCGTGCTCTGAACACCAAATTCAATTCAAGCAAGTAAGATTGAATTTGTGACATATATGATTGGGGACCATTGATATGATATTAATTTTTTGAAGATTGACATTTATGCATGTATAACGGCAGTGAGAGAACTTTATACTTGATAAACAAAGGTAAACACTCGAGCAGTCGATTTGAAAGCTTGTCCATTGAAATTTGTACTCGTATATTGAGTAAAATTCTGAGAGAAAAAAGAGCTCGTGTGATTGTGCATGCATGGCTCCGTTGTTATTAGAATGTATTCTGGCTCCATTGAAGCAGTAAAGTGATGAAGAGATCAACACAACGTCCATAGTTCAGATGAACCTATCTGTTCATGTAATTGGTTTGAGAGTCGGTGCTGTTAGCCCTTTCCCTGCTGGCAAGTGTTTTTAAAGAGGACCCCAGGGAAATACTGTGTCAGTAGCAGGTTCAAAATCTCTGTTTATGGAATTAATTAATCATAAGCTAACGTCTGCTCATGGGCTGTTATCACGACACCGTCTGCACTTGAAATACTCAATACATGTAGGTGTACTAGTAAAGAAATTCAAAAAGTAACTGAATAAGATTACTGTATATGCATTCAGAAATTTTAGTTCAAGAAATCTGAGTTTAATCCAATTGATATGTAGTACTATATACTGTTTCTTATATTGAGAAATTATTGTTTGCAAGTTATCCCAACCCCATTGGAGGTAGGTATTCCAGCCCCGTGGACCGTAAATGGTGGCTTATGGGAAGTTGAATTTATTGTAGGAGCCTTAAAAATATGAACACAATATTCAAGTTTTCCTCAGGGTTAGAAGAAAATGAAATTTGTTTTGGTTGGTTTAGAAGAGTACAGTAAAAGATCTAATAACTCAATCACACGACAGTGAAACCTGTGAATACAGACCTCTGGGTGAATCAACCAACCTCTAAATACCGACATTACATTATACGTGTGCTAAAATTCAAGGTATTTTTAACCTTGATAAACCAGAACCCTGTCAAAACCGACACTATAATCGGTCCCAAGCATGGTTGGCTTCCACAGGTTTCACTGTGATCATCTAAATGCTTGAGAAATTATGTACAGATAATTTTCATGTGCGATTTGGTCAACTTTCAGTCCTATTCAGTTGGATCATCTCGATATACTGAATTGTTAGAACTTAGGGCATTTACCATACATGTACGTTTTATTGTCTGAACAGGGCTTTTGATCTCCATATATATTTGGGCATAACCTCAATCTAATTAAAATTAAATCCTATCTGCTCCCCAATTTGGATATGTCGCTTGCAGAATCTAACAGGCTTGCAGTAGCGCGAGTGTTGACCAATCCCGAGAGCTCTTCGTAGTGCTTTGAAGGGAACATAATAGTAAGTGCATGCTTTCTGATTGGCTCAGCCGAAGCACACACCAAGCTGTCGGGGAATCTTCTGATGTTGCCGCCCTCCTGCCAGGTTGGCACCATAATGCGGGGTAGAATTATGGACTGGTCCTTGGTGTAAACCTTGAGTTAAAGCAGAGACCATGACCCTATCCCCCCTCCACGTCTGCAAGTAAAGTAGTTAAAATGCGGCTGTGATGTCATGAGACTATTAAATATTCATGCGCTGGGCGCTCTGAACACCAAATTCATTGAAATCAGTAAGATCCTACATGGCGACATATACCATTGGAGAGCATTGATAGGATATTAATTTATTGAGATTGGCATAACCTGTATTCGGTATGGCCAATTTTTCTCAGGCAGGGAAATGAGCCCAAATTTAATAAAAAGTCTCAGAATTCAACATTGATCTGTTTGGTAGATTAAAGTGCCAAACAGATTGGGCTCTCTGAGCATCCATTGTGATCAGTGTCTGTAGAGCCTAATTTTCAAAATTCGAAATTCAAATTTTTTGTGTAGTTTTGGTTAGGTTTTTGTTACGGTTAGGGTTTTGCTAGGGTATGTTTGTTTGGATCATCGTCGCCGTGTGACCAATAAGGTTAGGTGCGACGTTAAACTTCAAGCAACCAACCAACCAACCAACCATTGATTTTTAAAAGTCAAATGAACATTTAAAAAAAAAAAAAAAACAGTTTGATTTATTTTTCTTTGTTTTGCTCTCTATTTTATAGGCACATCTCTAATTTGGGCACAGTATTTAATGCAATTTAAAGGCTTGCTGAACAAATAATATTTGAAACCTGTAGTGTTTTAATTATTTGAATCAGATTGTCATGTTGAATAACCAAAAATGTTTTTATACCACCAAGTGAGAACTTGAAAGAAATCCTGAAATTTTCAAGTGAAAATAATTTTTGGGGTGTATTTTATCTGGTGAATGAAGTGGGGGGAGAGTTTGCCCACCTGGGCATTTCCTCGGCTCGGCTCTGTTTCATTAATTTTACTTCATTGAATCTATATTTGGAAAATGGTATTAAAAAAAAATATATTTATTATATGTTCACTTTCTCTTGTTAATTATCATCCTTAAATAGTATTTTTTAAAAACCAGTATATTGGAAGAAAATAGTATATTTGATGATTTATTCATAAAATAGAAATCTGCAAGACTTTTCCCCAATATTAGGTCCACTAAAAACACTGTATCAAATTATATTGGGGTTGGAAAAGATCCTTGGTGGGGAAATGTCCAGTGGGGACAGGTGGGGAAATGTCCAGTGGGGACAGGTGGGGAAATGTCCAGTGGGGACAGGTGGGGAAATGTCCAGTGGGGACAGGTGGGGAAATGTCCAGTGGGGACAGGTGGGGAAATGTCCGTACACCCAAGTGGATCTAGCTGTATTCATTTCCTTATTTTCAATTCAGTTGTGCTATATTGTTTTGTAGTTACAGCAGGTGTCTGAGGTGGCAGTGATGAGGAATTCCAGATTTATTGGAATTGAAGACTTGTTGTTCTTACTGAGAAAGCACAAAGTAAGTACCCTATAAACAGGGACCAAGACCATAACTGATTATTACCCCTCAGTGTGTCATCCTTCTGTCTTGACCAGTCAGGCTTCCCAAATTCATCAAACTTCTGCAGCTGATGATGTACCAGAATCCTCATGAATATGACTGACCTTGAACTGTCTTGACCTTTCTTTTCAAGGTCATAGTAGATCCAATGAACCAGATCTCTTGAAAGATCGTAGCGTGTCCTAAATTTATAGACCAGATGATGCGATGACTTTGCACTTGGATCTGAAACCAATTAAATATGAGTGACCTTGACCTATTTTTTCAAGGACAGATTTATGACAAAATTATTTTTGGACAATTTCTGTATAAATATTTTCAGCTTCCTTGTTGGAAAGCTTGGAAAATCGTCTTTGAAACTATATGTATGTATGTAGACAATGATAAGTATATCACTGTACAGAGGGAGTTACGGTAAGCCCTCTAATAATTCAATTCTCCAATCACTATTTTAGGGACAATCAATTTTAGGGACAAAATAAGTGATTCCAATAAATTTGACCACCCTTTGAAATCATTGAAATAACTGAATAAATGAAAATATGTGCATGAACTGTTTGAACTGTTTTTGTTTTTTTCAACTTCCTGTTCTAATAAATTTGATCACCCCCAGATTTTATGGTGGGAAATTTCACTTCCTGTGATTGAATTAATAGAGGAATTACCATAGTGTTTAATGATTGGTCAACGTGCTGTACATACATGTATATTTATCCAGGTAAAGCTGAGGAGATTACTCAGGTATATGGAGGTGAAAGACTTAAAAGCAGCTGCTCTCAAAGGTTCTGGATTAGATGATGAAGAAACCAATGAACCAGGTAAAATATTTTGAAATGTCAAATTTAATAATTAATAAAGCAATCTATCCTCACAAACCAGACCCCACCCTCTCTCTACTATCATTGAGATCCCAGATAAATGACTTTACCAAACGTTAATCCATTGAATAGGTTAGAGATCGAGAACCATCTCTTTAAAATGGTGGTAAAAAGGTTGTTTTTGCCCAATAAAGTCTTTAATGTATGAAACTAAGAGACATCCGTCATAGCCAACCATGAACAGATATATCCACATCAGATGATATTAAAAAAAACTGGTCGACGATGGTCGTTGATGGAAGCAATCATCTGTGTAATCATTGTACCTGCATAATTTTCTCCATTTGTTTCTGCAGTTTATGCGATATTGAGGCAATTGACAGTTTTATAATGGGCACATTACTCATAAGTTCTCTATAATTTCTAGCAGGGGTGTGAATCGATCTTCAGTGAATTAGCTGATTTCAAGAATTTTCTCCAAAAATTGACCAATCTCAAAGTTGCTGGTTTTCGTGCAAATTCTTCAAAAACTATAATTTATAGGATGTGCAAGTTTTTCTGTGATTTTCAGATTTGTTTCAGTGATTTTCAGATTTGTTTCAGTGATTTTCAGATTTGTTTCAGTGATTTTCAGATAAAGCCATCCACACTCCTGTTCTTGGTACTGATGGATGGATGGATGGAAGGATGGATGTACTTGGGCACTGCATCGCATCGCGATGGGCACAGGTCGTGCGAACACGCCGTGCAACCCGTTTCCCCCAACCCGCCCTACACATGATCCCTCTTAACAGTGTCACATAGATACTGTTTAATCCCCACATTCCTATTACACAATATACCTTCACTGATATGTACACTATAGTTTACCTTTTATTATTCTTTCATGTATCGAAAGCTGACAGTAAAATGGCGCAACCTATGAAAAGAAGGAAGAAAGTTTGTTATGATTTCTTGGCTAGTATTGACCAAACTGGTAAGTGGACTGACAATAGTGTTCTCTTGTCTTCACATCACAATTACTATGAGTTTTATCCATGTTAAATGCCAAAGTCACTTTGCTGGCATATTATGAAAATAAAAGATTCATGTAGTGTACATGTCTGTTTGCCGTAAAGATCCATCAAAGGACATGTGTAGGCAACTGCCAGAAACTAGAATCAAAACATAAAAATGTGAACACATGGATAGTCATGACAAATATGACAGTCATATTTTCTTGTGAGCACAATATCTCGGTGACATGAACAAAGAGAGCTAGAGACTGTATCTTTGTTGCAATGCTGTCTAATGAGGGCATCTAGGTCAGGTTCACTCCAGATTGACCTTGACCTATTTTCATACCTCCCAGATGTCAGAATGTGGTGCCAAGGATCTAATCAATCTGTCTCCATCTTAGTCACTATATGATCCCTTATGAGGGCCCCCAGGTCATGTTCACGGCAGACTGACCTTGACCTATTTTCAGAGGTCAAAATTAGAACACTACTACTATTTCCCCGTGAATTCAATATCTAATGAGCAAATTGATGGGTCTCGTTCTAAGCACGGCTGCCTTTTAAATTTTTTATTTGAATAATTTCAGCTACATTCTTGAATTTTACACCAACATGCTTCAAATTAATGGATCTTGTGCCAAGTTCACTAGAGAGTCATGTACACTGGAGAGCCTTGTTCACTACTATACAATTACAGTCTGTTGATGAGGTCAATATGTGGTTTTGTGGACCTGAGAAAACAATATTCACCGAATATATTGTTTTCTCAGGTCCACAAAACCACATATTGACCGATATCAAAAGACTATAATTGTTTTATTATATGACACTGACGTCTCCTTCTCGTTAAATTGATAAAAGCAGTTAGAATATAGCATATAATAAGGTATTTCCTTTGCTCCCGACGATCTCGTACCTGCTGTCAGTCAAATTGTTCACCGACGGCCAGTTCAACGACTATTTTCATTGGCTGAGCAGACGCATACGTCACGCCAGTCAATATCACATTTATGGACCCGCTTCGGAGTCAATATGGAAAATTAGCGACAGTCACGTGACGGCGAATGGTCCAATGGAGAAAGAGTAACACGCACAGTCATATAATAAAGAGCCTTGTGTGGTGAAAGCAATGTTCCGTTTCAGACACGCTGCCCAATGGGGGCACCTGCTAGTTACTGAGGTTTTTGTCACCAGTTATTTGAACACATAGTGTTTTGGATATTTTTGTCTAGGCATATATGCCAAGTAAGCTTGTCTAATTTTCATTTGTGGGGTTAGCTCATTCTGTCTTTTTGTTTACAGGAGAGCTGACAGCTTTGTTTGATGATGACTCCATTGATGAGGTCAAACAGGAGAGACTGTTGGTGAGTGTAGAACAACATGCAAATATACTCAACAACAGGGAAATATTTGCTAATAATTGAAGTTATCATGTCCTCCACCACGTGAATGAGAGGGGACTATGGAAATGCTGTCAGTTCGTCCGTTCATCTGTCAAACCATCCGTCCATCATATGTACTGTTCGTGTGTCCATCCCAAATATTGAGAACGCAATATCTCAACGTAGAGGACTAGAGCCTTTGATCTTTGGTTCACTACGATCTTATGGGGTCTTCTAGGTCAAAGTTCACTCAGAACTGACCTGGATCTATTCTCAAAGGTCACAGAGGTCAAAATGTAAATAGCGTTGATGTCCTTTTGAACACAATATCTATAGGGCAACTTAAGTTCACTCAGGAATGACCTTGACTTATTTTCAAGGGTCATGTTCAAAATGTAAATAGCAGTGACAGTGCCTTGCGATAACTAAATCTTAAGGAGCAAATAGAGCTAGAGCTTCAATATTTGACACAATGCTGTATTATGGGGCCTCTAGGTCAAGATCACTCCTGACTGACCATGATCTATTTTCAAAGGTCACTGAGGTCATGTGAATAAGATTGTGAATGCAATATCTGGATATAACAATGAGAGCTAGAAACTGGGTATTTGGCACAAATTGCTTCCTTTTTAACTCTTTCCCCCATAGACTTGTGGGGAATTTTCTCTCTCTGACCCATAACAGATTTGTAATGGCGTAGCTCTTTAACCCATGGACCATGTGAACTGATTTCAATTTTCACACGTTTCCAGCGATGTAAAATATCCCGTTTTATGTCCCATGTCATGTGGAAAAATATTTACCAATGGTCTCCCACAGGCCCATTCTACGTAATTTGTTCACGTTTTATATCAATATCAGCAACGTTTAATCTAAAAATAAGTAATCTTGCGAAAAAATGTTTTGTGTTTGCTTTCCATCTGTTGGAAATCACGAAAAAAGCGAAGAAATTGTCGCATTTTAGCTGCGTTTTGCAGCGTTCTGTTGTTGTTGTTCTGCTGCAATTCCTGTATTATCGAATACCATTGTAAAGCTTATTTTCCGTACATTCGGGATTACGCAGTTACATCATGAGATGGCAGGTATAGAACGAGCTATAACTGAAAAAGTCCCATATACTTCCTTAAAGGAGAACGAAGGCTGGTAACAAGGTGAAGTAAAACAGCATCACTCATTGGCCCATGGTTGAGCGACCTTTTGAGGCCCCGCGTGATTGGTGCAGTCGGTTTTTTGCGCGTGGTCGCCATGGCCAGGGGTCCACGAAACCGCCACGAAACACAGCGGGGCCAAAGAATGGCGGATAAATTTTAAAACGGGAGATCAACAGGTCCCGGGAAATGTTTATAATAAACTCAGATGGGCAGATTTGACGAGCTAGTCATCAAGGTTAGATACTTTGGTAGTTTATGCTCGCGTTACGTGAAATTTTCAGGAATATGGAAGCAGATTTTACTATTTCTCGAACGTTTATCTTAGATCATACCAAACTCATTTGGTGTTGAATCGCGCATTTTCCGTCAATTATTTTTCTTCCTCTCCTGATTTCATTTTACCCGTATTACAAAACAAACCAACCGTATACTAGTCAGATTTATTTAAATTTTGGCTTTCTGAAAATGTATAGTTTTAATAATGTTTCACTCAAAGTAAACGCGAAAAAATTGCAAAGTAATCCATAACATGGGAACTCAGTGACACGTCAAAATGCGTCTTCATGGGTTTGGCGAACATCCGTCAAAATGCGTCTTCATGGGTTAGGCGAACATGCGTCAAAACCCGCTTATATGGGGGAAAGAGTTAAGGCCTTATAGGTCAAGTTCACTCCAGGCTGACCTTGACCTATTTTTAAATTTCACAGAGGGCAAAATGTGAATAGCAATCCTACTTGCTTGTGAACGTCAGCTTGTTCATAAGTAGGCTTGAAAGGGATCGTAACTTTGATATATTTAATATTTGTTCTTTGGTAATATCGGTAGAAATGAGAATACTGAAGTTAGACTGGAATCCAGATAATTCAAGCAAGTATCATCATTGGTTGGCTGTTCTCCGTTTCTTCAACTGTCCAGTAGTTTTCATCAAATTGCATTCAAATATTACTAATCAACCAATCAGCAGTCTTGTAGCTAGGAAATCTTCTATGAACCAGTGCGGGTTCTGAAATAGCCCTAATAATTCGATCAAAGGAAGTGAAATTTTCCACTATAAAATTTGGGGGTGATCAAATGTATCGGGAAAAGAAGTTGACAAAGAACAGCAGTTTCCTTGTGTACGTGTGATGTATTTTGTGACAGACTTCTCTGATTAGGCTGGTTTCAAAGTACTTACCCAATGTTGTTGCTCTATTTTATCAGCGGGCAGAGTTACAGTCCCGGACGATGGAGACTGCTCATTATATGGAGTTTTGTGAGGCCAGGCAGGTCACATTCAGTAAGTACACACGTCCCTCATTAAAGCACAGATCCTCGCCGATTAGATTTGGTTTCTGTTCAGCTCATCCTTCGTTATGTTCACTGAAATGCGAGTGCGGTAATTTCCCTAATAATTCAAATATTCGTATTCAAAGATAAGGATTCTCTCCCCAGATTGTCCAATTACATGCCAACCATCAACAATAATATGCAATTTTCTTTGGGCAGTTCCGGAAAAAAACCAGATATGGAATCAATTATGTTTCTTCTAATGTTATAACATGAATTCAGTCGAGTTCATCCCACCCCTCCTGCACCTTCTTTCCCCCCAACATTGCGCCTCACAGGAATGGTGTTTCAGAAGATTCATGCATATCATGCATGTGAATCATATGGATAAACATATCTATGAGATTTATGCGTTATTCACGGGTGATAGTAAATAATAATGGCAATGGCTACATAAATATTTTTGTAGATGAAAATCTTCCCTAGCATAAGTACCAAGTGCGAAACCCTTGCATGTCAGAAGTCTTCATAGTTTCTTTTTAGTTTAAGAATCATTTTATTGTGAAGTTTTTGTCCTCCGCCACGAAGTGGTGGGAGGACTTGGAAATGCTAGCCGTCCTTCCTTCCGTCCCACATCTTGTGAACGCGATATCTGGAGAACAATTCGACCAATCGACTTCAAACTTGGGAAGGTGCTTCACATCAGTTAGACGGCCATTGGTATTGATTTTCACTGAGGTGCGTAATCCAAGATGGCTGCCATTGACCATATTGGATTCTGTTCGCCCCACATCTTGTGAACGCGATATCTCGAGAACAATCCGACCAATCGACTTCAAACTTGGGGAGTTTCTTCACATCAGTTAGACGGCCATTGGTATTGATTTTCACTGAGGTATGTAATCCAAGATGGCTGCCATTGACCATATTGGTTTCTGTTCGTCCCACATCGTGTGAACGCAATATCTCGAGAACAATTCGACTAATCTACTTCAAACTTGAGAATGTGTTTCACATCAGTTAGACAGCCATTGGTATTGATTTTCACTGAGGTACATAATCCAAGATGGCTGCCATTGACCATATTGGATTCCATCCATCCCACATCTTGTAAACGTGATATCTCGAGAACAATTTGACCAATCGACTTCAAACTTGGGAAGGTTTTTCACACCAGTTAGATAGCTATTGGTATTGATTTTCACTGAGGTATGTAATCCAAGATGGCTGCCATTGACCATATTGGACTCCATCCATCTCACATTTTGTGAGCGTGATATCTTGAGAACAATTCGACCAATCGACTTCAAACTTGAGAAGGTGCTTCACATCAGTTAGACGACCATTGGTATTGATTTTCACTGAGGTATGTAATCCAAATGGCTGCCATTGACTATATTTGATTCCATCCGTCCCACATCTTGTGAACGTGATATCTCGAGAACAATTCGACTAATTGACTTCAAACTTGGAAAAGTTCTTCGCATCAGTTAGATGGCCATTGGTATTGATTTTTACTGAGATACATAATCCAAGATGGCTGCCATTGACCATATTGGATTCCATCAGTTCGACGGCCATTGGTATTGATTTTCACTGAGGTACGTAATCCAAGATGGCTGCCATTGATCATATTGGATTCCATCCGTCCCATATCTTGTGAACGCGATATCTCGAGAACAAGTCGACCAATCGAGATCAAACTTGGGAAGTTTCTTCACATCAGTTAGCTGGCCATTGGTAATGATTTTCAGGACCATATTGGATTCTGTTCGTCCCACATCTTGTGGGCGCAATATCTCGAGAACAATTCGACTAATCTACTTCAAACTTGAGAATGTGTTTCACATCAGTTAGACGGCCATTGGTATTGATTTTCACTGAGGTACGTAATCCAAGATGGCTACCATTGACCATATTGGATTCCATCTGTCTCGCATCTTGTGAATGCGATATCTCGAGAACAATTCGACCAATCGACTTCAAACTTAAGAAGGTGCTTCACATCAGTTAGATGGCCATTGGTATTGATTTTACTGAGGCACGTAATCCAAGATGGCTGGCATTAACCATCTTGGATTCCGTCCCATATCTTGTGAACGCGATATCTCGAGAACAAGTCGACCAATCGAGATCAAACTTGGGAAGTTTCTTCACATCAGTTAGCTGGCCATTGGTAATGATTTTCACGACCATATTGGATTCTGTTCGTCCCACATCTTATGAACGCAATATCTCGAGAACAATTCGACTAATCTACTTCAAACTTGAGAATGTGTTTCACATCAGTTAGACGGCCATTGGTATTGATTTTACTGAGGCACGTAATCCAAGATGGCTGGCATTAACCATCTTGGATTCCGTCCCATATCTTGTGAACGCGATATCTCGAGAACAAGTCGACCAATCGAGATCAAACTTGGGAAGTTTCTTCACATCAGTTAGCTGGCCATTGGTAATGATTTTCACGACCATATTGGATTCTGTTCGTCCCACATCTTATGAACGCAATATCTCGAGAACAGTTCGACTAATCTACTTCAAACTTGAGAATGTGTTTCACATCAGTTAGACGGCCATTGGTATTGATTTTCACTGAGGTACGTAATCCAAGATGGCTGCCATTGACCATATTGGATTCCATCTGTCTCGCATCTTGTGAATGCGATATCTCGAGAACAATTCGACCAATCGACTTCAAACTTAAGAAGGTGGTTCACATCAGTTAGATGGCCATTGGTATTGATTTTACTGAGGCATGTAATCCAAGATGGCTGGCATTAACCATCTTGGATTCCGTCCGTCCCACGTCTTGTGAACATGATATGTTGAAAACAACTCAACCAATGGACTTCAAACTTAAGAAGGTGCCTCACATCAGTTAGACGGCCATTGGTATTGATTTTCGTTGAGGTAGTATGTAATCCAAGATAGCTGCCATTGACCATCTTGGATTTCACTCACCCATATTGTACCCATCTGTGTTGTGAACACGATATCTTGATCTATTCCTCCCATCGATTTATAAACCTCACAATCCACAAATCCATATACAACTACAGACTTACATTCCAGTGTTACACTACGTACCCATTACTGCTTCCCAAACCGCCTCAACTTGTCTCAACAACATATCCACTTTCCAAGTTATATTAAGGAGATATTGGAAGCTTATATGCTGTACGCTCTCAAACAGGCTACTTGCATGGCGGAGGACCTGCTAGCTACTCAGCTTGTTGAATTATGTTTCTGACATGTGTGTCAGATGTTAGTGAAGGGAACTGGCATATTTTGGATAATTGCATCCTATAAGAGAATATATATATATGTGGCAATACCATTGCAGAGAAAACTTAAGAAAATTTTGTTTATTCCATAGGTAGGAAGTACAAGTCTCAGAGATTCAAAGACTGGCTCATGTCTGGAGTTCACTTAGACATTAAACCGAACCCGCTGGCTCTGGAAGTCATCAGTTACCTCGCCTATGAAACTGTCGCTCAGGTGAAACTTCAGAAATGATGTTCAACCCCCTCTTTGGCATACTTTGGCATACTTTGGAAGGTGGGGGGGGGAGGGGAGGGGGTTCGGTTTATTGTGATTATGTCACACTCAAGAATATTTTGATGATATGGTGACAGCCAGTTTGAATGGTGTGGGAAGCGGGAGTATCCATCGGCAAGTAACTGGCAAACTTTCACACATGCACCAATGGGGCTCGAATCCATGCTGCTTGTTTTCTAGAAGGCACAGTTAGCGCACAGCAGGCCTAAAGGTGACATTTAATAATAGTACCATTTTCCACAAGGTTCTACTTTACTTTCTCATTGACATGTCAAACCCTGCGAGGCATAGTCGAGCTCTGTCTCTTGTTTCATCTGAATGTCGAATCATTTTAGCAAATATATATTAAGCATTGCAAAGTTTGGATGACAAACCCCTCCACCTCCCCTTCCCCTCCAGCTCTCCCCTCATCCACCCCTCATGTGGAGATAATATATGCATCACTGATCATAGCAGATATGATGAATTTACATGTTTGAAATCGAATAAAAAATAGTTGCTGTGCACTTCGATATGTGGGTACGTCAAGGTCTATCATTACTGAACTATCATGTGTTCCTTGTAAAGTGTTCACCACATTGCCCATCTCTCATGCAATGAGACAAAAGAGAACAATAGACTGTCTGGGTACAACAATGTGTCTAGACAGAGGGATTCTCAATAACATAATTGTCGGAACAATAGAAACTTGCACGAAAGATTAATCCAAATTTCAGTTTGTGCTGGACAGCCAGGTTGCCCTGAATGCCATTAATATTGTTGTTTTATATTTTTAGTTGGTGGACCTCTCTTTGTTGGTGAAACAAGACATGAGAGCCCGCGTAGAAGAGCCATTGTCACGTAACATGCCTAACGTGTGTATTAACTACCAGGAGACTCTGCCCAGTTTAGGCAGTCGTATTCAGGCAACTGGCCTGGTTTCACCCACCATTGTAAGTTTGGGGTTTGTTACAGAGATAGTCAGTTCAGTGACATGTAGAAATTTTGGTCTTGGCTAACTTTTCAGTTGAAGGCACATATATAGATACAACTTTAATGTTTATTCATGGAGAAATGTAAAGCTGAAAATAGATGCTGTTTTTTGGCAAGGGAAACAACTCTTCTGCACAGTGGAATGACAAACTGCCATCCCATTCTAAAGTGTCTTTTGTTGAAATATCCTTCACAAGCTTGCAAAAAATTGAATCTTTCATTTTTAGTTTTTGTTGTTGTTAGGTATTTGTTCAGTGTATTTGTAAAGGAAGTTGAACATTAGTCCTGTATTCGTGCTTACGGTACAAATGCAGTCTTTTACAATGTTTAAATGTCCTGTTTCATATTACTGAAAATGAGTTATCATGTTTGTTTCTGGGTATTTTAGAGTCCCCCATCCACACCATCAACTCCAGGAGCCTCCCACAGTTTATCATCATCCAGTCAGAGTCAATCATCGTCCGGTCTCAATCTAAGTGGCTCACATACTTCGCTCAACACTAGCGGGGGTGGCAGCTCTGGGAGTTCCAGTAAATCGAAATCTAAAAAAAGGAAAAAGGTGAATTTGGACAGAAATACTTCAGGGATGGCAAAATATCTTTGTCCAGCTGTCAATATGTGATTTCATCTATGAAATAACTGAAATGAGGACAATTTTCTGGTACAGTGTACTGGGGCTTTGTCAACATGGCACAAAGAGTTGTTGCCCCTTATTCTAAATTGTTCTTGGCCATATTCTGTATCCTGCTATTTGCGGAACTGAGGTGAACACTTTGACAATGGCTTTAATTTAAAAAAGATTATGAAATTGAAATTTGAGTGGGTAGTACTTGTAGGTTGATTTAACTGAACATTAGTTTTCATCTAGCTGTGGCGTCTTGTTATCAGCATGTACGTCTGGTCAAAGGGTCATCCGGTCGTCCATCCATCAGCAATTTCTTTTCTGGTCCATATATCGGTTACTGTTTTATGAACAACTCCAAAACTTGCATGGAAGATGCTTAGTAACTTGCCGAAGTGCGCTGGCAGGGGGGTTTTTTCACGCGTTTTGATGATTTCCCACAGATTTATGGTTCTTCATCGTCTATCCTACAATAGTTTTTTGTCCTGTCCATAATTTTATTACTATTCGAGGGACAACTTCGAAACTTGCTGGCAAGATGTTTAGTACCATGCCAATGTGTAAGATTTTTTTTACGCATTTCGATGATTCCCACATAATTATGGCCCTTCATCCAGTTTAGATACAATTCTTGTCCGGTCCATATCTCAGTTACTGTTTGATGGACAACTCAAAAACGTTCATGGAAGATGCTTTGTACATTACCGATGTGCACTGTCAGATTTTATACAAGTTTCAATGATTTTCTACATAGTTATGGCCCTTTATTCTGTCGGTCAATAATTTCTTGTCCGGACCATATCTCGGTTACTACTTGATGGACAAATTCGTAACTTACTTGGAAGATGCCTAGTACCATGCAGATGTGCATTGTCAGTTTTCTATGCGTTTTGGCAATTTTCCATAGAATTGTGGCCCTTTATCCCATCACCCAGTAAGGTCTTGCGTTGCAGATGTGCATTGTCGTGCTTTTTACATGTTTTGAGGATTTTCCACAGAGTTATGACCCTCTATCCTGTCAGTCAATGATTTCTTGTCCGGTTCATATCTCGGTTATTAGCCCACCATCACCAGATGGGTGGGCTGTTCAAATCGCTTTTCGTCCGTGGTCTGTCGGTCGTCCGTCCGTAAACATTTCTTGTTATCACGATTTCTCAGGAACTACTGCATGGATCTCTCTCAAATTTGGTACACAGGTTCCCCTTGGGGTCTAGTTGTGCAAGATACCTTTTCTGGTCCGATTCGCAAATCCAATATAGCCACCAGACAGCCATCTTGGATTTCCCCATGAAACTTTGTTATCGTGATTTCTCAGGAACCACTGCATGGATCTTTTTCAAATTTGGTACGCAGGTTCCCCTTGGGGTCTAGTTGTGCAGGATACCTTTTATGATCCGATTCACAAATCCAATATGGTCACCAGGCAGCTATCTTGGATTTCCCCATGAAACTTTGTTATCGCGATTTCTCAGGAACTACTGCTTGGATCTTTCTCTAATTTGGTACACAGGTTCCCCTTGGGGTCTAGTTGTGCAAGATACCTTTTCTGGTCCGATTCGCCAGTCCAATATGGCCACCAGACAGCCATCTTGGATTTCCCCATCAAACTTTATCGCGATTTCTCCGGAACTACTGTAGGGATCTTTCTCAAATTTGGTACACAGGTTCCCATGGGGTCCAGTTGTGCAAGATACATTTTTTAGTCCGTTTCGAAAATCCCATATGGCCGCATCTTGAATTTCCCCATGAAACTTTGTTATCTTGAAATCTCCGGAAATTACTACATGTATCTTTCTCAAATTTGGTTCACAGGTTCCCCTTGTGGTCCAGTTGTGCAAGATACCTTTTTTGGTCCGATTCGAAAATCCAATATGGCTGCCAGGTGGCCATCTTGAATTCCCCCTTAGAACATTGTTATGGAGAATTCTCAGGAACTACTTCATTGATCTTTCTGAAATTTGGTACACATTTTTGCAAGATACCGTTTTGGTGCCAATCGAAAATCCAAGTTACACTTCAAATTAATACGGTCTTCCTGTGTTGTGACGTTGCATCACAAGAAACGGCGGATCAAACAGTGGGGCATATTGTATATATGGAGTGTAGAGAATATCCATAACTTCACCTTCTATATCAAGGAGTTCAAATGATTACGAATTAAAATGTATTTCTTCAAATTTTAAATCAGTTTACTTTAGTCCATGCCATTGCAAGTGACCTGCCCCACCGTTTCGTCTGCCGAAGGGTCGGCTACACGAAGGGACGTCACAACTGTAGACTACTGCGTGTTTCGATCCAAGGGAGATAATTAGGATTCAGACACTTTCAAAGTTTTAACATTACTGCACGGACTGGATCCCTTCAGTATTAAGTTGTGTACCATCTTACTATTTTCGAGCATGGTATCTTAAAAGAGATATCTCAAACTAGCCCAGTAAACAGAACGGAATTAGCATTCGTTTCTAATTATAAAATCTTAGGTCTGTATCATAGCTCATGCCAAAGTGTCACAGAGATTTGTCTTCGCTTCCAGTACCCAATGATGACACGTGCAAAAAAAATACTACAAAGCGAAGACGAAGGATCCTCCGTACATTCACTTTCAGACTGACTTTGTTCATTTCAGTTGTACTATAAGAACCATCATTAAGTACAGTTTCTTGAAATTCTGAAACTCCTGAAACTTTTTAAGATAATATCTTGGTGTTTTCCAGTGTCCCTTATTCGCTCAAATTCGAAATTCTGCAAACAAAATTACAAATCAATTGTTTGTTCCTACGAAGTAGGCTACAGATCGCAAATTGTCCGGTAATGAGTCGGTGAGTCCATACGAATCCTTTCGTCGGCAAAATAAGGAGAACCATTGACATTAGAACCTTTATTTTTGGCATGAACGTGCATTAGGGCATTGTTACCAGCAAGTTCTGAGCTGACCGAATTCTGATGAAAATTTGATTTATAATTATTTTTTTTATTATTTATTGATAGCTCAGCGAGTGCACTGTCATGCCCATTGGGAACCCTTGGCTGTATGTTTCACTGTATATATATAACACAGTACAAAACGTGATGGGATAATGAAATAGGAAATGCTAATTTTCCATCATTTGTTAGTGCATTTATCTACACTGCTATTACCAGGCTACTTGCCATTCTTAATACACACAATTCAGTATATTGTTATAGATATATGTAAACTGTGGCCTTTAACGTGTATCCTATTTCACATTCAAACATTTCATCACAGACCAAATCATGCAGGCTTCAAATTTAGGTCAAATTGCCACTGATGATGAAATATCCTACATCAACCAATTAAGTCAGCCTGAAGCAATAACCCAGCAGAACATAGAAAGATCTGGTATCATCCTTCAGAGTAGCCTGTGAGCAACAATGATAAAATTTACTGAGGGTGAAACAAAGCTGTCCTGCAAGCCACCCAAGGAATTTATCAGCTTGTGTTGGGACATTTTGTTGGTATGTAAGTTGTTTAGTAGTTTACTCATTCAAATCTCCATACCATATTTTCTGTTATTCAACAGACAAATTTCTTTACTGGTTTTAATTGTTTAAGTTTTACTGGGTTATTCAATACTGTTTTAATCGAAAATTTCTGGTGATTTTTGATGAAATCTCTGGTGATTCTGACTTGGGCTGCATGTGCCCATCTTAATATAGACAGGATTTCAACTTGGGGCTGGGGGGAGGGGGGGGGGGATTGCCAAGAGCTCAGTGCCTGTCCTAATGCCTACCTTACTTTGTAGGTCCTGTGACGCATAGTCACACTGCCATGTTCTCAGTAACAATGGACAAAAAGATCCTCTTGTCATTAGATTACAATTATCGGACAATGGTGGGCGCCAAGATCCATCAGGATCTCTCGTTATGCTAAATTGTTGTGTGAGGTTATATTTGACATTTAATAGTGGTTTACTGTTTTGGGGAATGATTGAAGTTCAAAAAAGGAATTTGAAACCCTCCATTACCACGTCTGTTTGAAAAGGGCAAAGGCCGTTATCTGCTTACTCATAACGTCATGTGTCTAATTATGATCTTTCATTAAGAGCAATTGTAGCGAAAATTCTAGGCGACATTTCCATTGAAACGTCAACAGTGTCGTAAAGCTAAAATGTAATGCCTTTGTTGAAGTCGTGATGATGTTGTCATACCCAAGTGTTGTGCAGAGTATGTCAGGATAGGATTACATCCCACACAACCAAGTATCCAATATTATACGACGTGATTGTAATCAGACTGATGTCACAGGTCAGAGGTTATGGCTTCAATACGTTTTTCACCAAATCTGTTTTCTTTTGTTAAAAAATCCTATTTGATGTCAATTCTTTGAAAAAAAATATCAACTCGTTCTTTACACAGCTTTTCTGTATGTTTTCGTGCAAAGTGTGCAAGGGGTATTTGGTAAATCCTTTAAATACATTTTGATTATGGGTCTTACAACATAAATCAATGAAACAATTTGTAGTCATTTGAATAATATCTCCATTTATTACCTGAACAGAGTGGGCTAGCGACAATTCTGGAATGGTCTGCATCAAATGCAATCCTGCCATCGGATATCCGAGAAGCTTTACGGCGATATGGACAGTGTATAGGCCCATTTGGTGGTGCTGTTGTAAGTATACTATACTCTCTAACATTTGGCTGAATGGCGGTGGTTCTCTCCGGTTACTCCGACTTCCTCCACCAACCAAACTGACTGTTACCATATGAGTGAAACAAACTTGAGTGTGACATTAAGCCAAATTCCCTTCTCCTCCTCTCTCTAACATTTGTCTGCACAGGGTGATGTGGAATCATCGAGTCACAAACAGCTATTGGTTATTGGATAGTATTATGTTTTGTTAAAGGTGAATTGCAAATGTTTCAGAAAACGGCAGCAAAAGTGTTTAAGATAAAGTGGGGCATACTGTTGTTAAGGAACATGTGATGGATAAATGTTTCAAAATGCACACAAAACCCCTTGTGATTTGGCGGAAATCTGACGGACAGCTGAAGATAACACTGATTATCTCCCTTAGGTTATGACATCAGTTGTGCTTCAGTGTTGTCATGACGTGTGGAGTGCGCGCTGTATGGCTTGGCCAACACCGTTCACACTGCCAGCTTCCTTAAGTGCCATCACTGTCAGCACATTGATGTCATGAACAGCACCAAATTGGGGCAATATACGTTTTTATATTGGCACGGATTACAAATACTGACCGCTATTTTCTATTCTTTTACTGCAAGAATATCTATCTCTGTTTAAAATATCAATCCATCTGCAACAGGAGTTTGGAAGTAAACTTCTGTGCTGAACACTGGGTCTTTGGTGCAAGGGGAACAACTCCTGCTTCTCTATCTTAAGTTTTCTCCCCTTTCCTATTGAAGTCTGAATTGACAGTACCTGTATTGTGAAATTCTTTCTTTCATTCTTTTCAGAAAATGGACTACTCCGTTTCACCCAAATACAGATTACTGTGCTACTGACCACAGATAAATGATAATCAAGAGTGTCATTCGCTGTAGCGTGTCCTAAACTGGACTCCTGCTGGTGTGTATGAACAGTGTTAAAATGACTCGCAAACTGTTGCCTCTCATGCTGTGATTCAAATTCAGTTTGATGTTGTGAAAGATTGGAGGATATTAAGATGGCTTTGGAATCAAATGTCTCCATTATTGCTGTGCAATTACCTATAATTTACCCGATCCTCTTCAGTCTTGATCCGGCGAAATTCAAGATTTAGGAAATCCACTCTCTGACCTTAATTAAATTCAGAAATAGGAAAAACTTGCGTAACATTTGAGAAGTGTATTTGAATGAGAATTTCAAATGAACAGGTGTGTCATGCTGCACCTGCATCTATAAATAACACAACTGTTAGATTTAACGTTTGATCCGCATCTTTGACTTCAATTTCAAGCCAGCAACAGACATAACTCCCAGCATGCACCAAAGTACCAGTTTGAAGCCAGCTACTGAGAGAGAACCCCGGGAGCTGGGGATGCTGCTGTGGAAAGAAGTGAACAGACAAAGTCATACTTTCAATTTGATAAAACTCTGGTGCCAACCAGATGGAAACAACAACATACCATTCACAAGAACTTGTCCACTAGAACTTGTTGCTGTGAAAAGAAGCGAATTGACAAAGTAAATTTCTAATTCGATAAATTCTAGTAGGCCAACCAGAATATATGCTATATCATCGATTTCTGTTCTCTTTTCTTGAGAATGTCAAACTGGAAATGAGATGAACTTTTGCCACTTGGTCAACTGGCAAAATCTACATGTGCAAGACTCGGACTAATCTTTGGAATGTCCATTTTGAAACTACTTTCAGCAGCTACTCTAGGAATTCTGGGATTGGGCTACTTAGCCAATATCTGATTGCCATTTTGTTAACCTCATCTGATTAGTTGTTGGTTTGTGTCCATGTGTGCATTTTTGTCCGTCCGTCCATCCACTTCTACATGTATATACAGGCCTTGTCTGCAAGGTATCTGGAGAACTACTGGACGGAATTTCACCAACTTGAATGGAACATTTTTTCCCGAATAGCCGCCTCGTTTGATTAGCTTTTGATGTGTGTCCGTGCATGCATCCTTGTCCAGTTTCCGTCTGTCTACTTGTACATACAGGCCTTGTCTGCAAGATATCTGGAGAACCACCACTAGACAGAATTTCACCAAACTTGGATGGAAGCTTCATTGGATGGAATTTCACCAAACTTGGATGGAAGCTTCATTGGGCTGGCCTCCTCAGCTGATTGGGTTTTGGTGTGCATAATAAATCACAAAACTGTTTCTCTGATCGGATGGAAATCCTGGCACCCATGCAGTTAATTTTATGCTGAAGCCATGTCCTTTGAAGTTGGAGCCTAATGACATGAATGAGAACCTAATTAAAAGGCATATCAAATGGTTTCAAAACTAGTATATTCCAGTATTTTCAGATGCGCAGCTTTGGCTTGGATACTTATTACCACATTCAGTTTATAGCACCTTCCCATAAATACTGTGCCCACTCGAGGCAAGGGGGGAGGTTGGGGGGAACATATGGTTTTGCTAAGAAAAACAACCAGCTTAGGCTTCATGCCACAGCAGCAACTCCGAGTTAAAGCGGAACCTCTAATTGCATGTTTCCGAGGGATCAATCTCCCAATAGGAACTTGATAGTCCCCAAGGGTGATCACTTCCTAAGGACACTATGATCTGATGGATCCCAAGCAAACAGGCGATACAAGATAATTACCTGTCCACAGTGCTGAAATCTAATTAATAACGAATCCTGTTCTATAGGGGTTCAGTGTGACAGTAGTCATCAGGAGAGGAGTGTTCTTAACCAGATATTTGATCCGTCAGACCGGAGACCCCCCTTGAGCATCTGGATACTGAAATATTTCAGTACCCTGAAGCCCAGTGGGGTCTCTTCTTGTGCGCTTAAAGTTCTTGTTGGATTAAATATTGTCTACTCCTCTCCAGATCTCTTCTATGCTGTGACAATTACTGTAGATCCTGGTTCTGTTTGAATTATCATATTATTGATTGTAAATCTGTAGTAGTATTAGATCATTTTGTTATCTCTGTCATTGTTAGATATCCTCCATACGATCCATGTGTGTCTGTCTTTAACATATCTGGTTGTACGTACATGAGCAAATAATAAAACATATAAATATCATTAGTAAAACAGAAGAATATTGTGAATCTTCATTTTGTTGTCATGATGTACTTTACTCACAAATGTCTGGCCTTTCAGAAAGCAGCTCATTCCCGACCTACACCCTACTCGCCCACTTCAGTCACCCCTCTTTATGCGCCTGGTTGGGTGGGTTCAGGTTCCTGTTGCTTCAATGCATTTTGCTGAGAAGCAACAGGAACTTGATAATGTGATGTCTAGCACTGTAATATCACTTGTCTTTATTGCACCTTGTAAACGTCATGTCTGTGTCTTGTGCGCTGTCCTCAGTGGTTTATAGGGTGGATGGAGGGTGTTAGGTTCCAGGCTGCTTCAAAGATTTCTTCTTTGAAGTAGCAGGAACACAACTGGACTGGGTGGCGCTTAGTTGGTTCGTCATGATATAGCTGAAATATTGTTGAAAGCGACATTAAATTCTATTCACTCACTTACTCACTCACCCCTCTTTATATACAGATATGATGGGTAAAAAGGTCATGGAATGTACCACATCCTCTGATAGGGGTGATAGGTTAATGTCCAGTGCCGTCGTTTCAGGTTTGATATATGAATATTGATCATGTTCATAGTCCTGAAGAACATAACAGAAAACGTCCTTGCATGTGTGAAAGTCTGAAGCCCTTAATCAAGAAGACAAACAGGTCTGAACAGGTCTTCCCTGAAAACAATCTTGTTCTAATATGTATGATATGTGGATTCTAAAAATATCTGGGTTTGACAGTACTTGCTCTGGGACAGCCTATCAGTCATGCTCGCCCTACATGTGACATCAGCATACACCAAATGGCCTCGACCTCGCCCAGCCCGGGTGATGCTTAGTTGGTTCGTCGTGATATAGCTGAAATATTGTTGAAAGCGACGTTAAATTCTATTCACTCACTCGCCCAGCCCACAACCATTTGCAACACAAATAGGGTAGTTGAAGAGTTTTATATACTACTGATGTCTATAAGACATCTTGGTCGATGTTCATATCATTATGTCTGTATCAGTCCGAACCAAAATGTACAACATGCCGTCTTCCTTTACTTTGTCTTTCTTGCCACAAGTGCACATGTGGAATTCAATTCTCCTATGAGCCATTAGTCATTATTTCTCCAGTTCAATTCATTTCAGTTAGAGAAATTTGACGTTAAAAAATTTAATATTCGCAAAATTGTTACTTGAGGCCAGTTAAAACTTTTGGGGTCCCACAAATGTTTTCTATACAATGTCATTTTCTACACAATCATCTTAGCCTGAGGAACAGTGCCATTTCTTATCTCTTACAAGGCACTGCCTTCTTGGGAGAAAAGTCTTACAATTTGATACTCTGTGCATAATTATTTATGCATTGCCAGAGGGGTGAGCCTTTGTTAAAACTGTTGGCAAGCTGCAATCAACAGATTCATCTGTCAGATAGCTTATCATAATTTGGTTGAACTAGCAACTTTGGTAGATGTATTCACTGATTGGCATATGTTCACGTAACCTGGAGACCCAACGAATCCATAATTCAACCGATTTTCCTCTTGCTGTTCGGTTGTACGCTGTTTATAAATTACTTATATATATTATAAATTACTTTCGTATAATATAAATTCATCAATTTAGCAAAACGGCCTTTCCCGTAGATCAGATCTCCGCGTGACACACGGAATCTACGCGTAAAATACGTGTAGTTGATTTCCGCATGGCTCCGCATTGGCCACGCGGAATCATGCGGAGTATTGGGACGATTCAACACGGAATTTACGTGTAGAAAACTCCGCATGACACGGAGGAACGCGGAGGAACGCGGAGGAACACGGAAACTGAGAAATTACTGAAATATGCATATTGACACGGAGAAAACTCCGCATGACGCGGAGTCACACGGAGTTTCTCCGTGTGGAATATGGAAACTGAAAAATCACAGAATAATGCATAATATTGCACAGGGAACGCACAGAAAAACATTGCAGCGTAAACGGCATCATTGGGGGGCCAGTTGTGGGAGCTGCTGGTGCCGTCTCACAGGAGCAGTACTACTGTAGCATGAAACCAGTTACTTCATGTGCTCCACTTTACTGTGTATCGTACGGTATTGGACGGGTTTTAGTCACAGCGTGCCAGCATATGGCTGTATTGTATAAATGCAGGAGGTATTTTGGTGTTGTACACAGGTAGTACTTTTGTACCATGCAACCTGCTAGAACATGTGCTCTACATTATTGGTACCATAATACACCCCAGAAAATGTTTACCTCTTGTGCTCACATCAGCTTGCGTAATTCGTGCAGTCTTATACATTATATATTCATTCACACATAGCCATCTATTAATAGCTTCTCACAGAATTCTTTTACATGTAAAGTTTGTGTCTTCGTATACGCCCACACCTCTCTACTGTATAAATTAATGGGGAACTTTGGTGTCGACTTACATCAATGATACTTTTATAGCTGGAAGCCAGGCGCTGCATTAGATCATAGACAATTGGAAACTCATGAATATTCATGAGTAAGCTAAAAGTTATAATTTGAATCGCAGCAACAGAAACCCAATTTTTGCATATTCGTCATCCGCATGATACAGTGTATCGTTCTGAATGCTTTGCATCATCCAAGTCACACTTTATACTGGTCGATTGCAGCCACTTGCGTATGTATCAGATCGAAAAATGCTATTTTGAGAGCCCCAGATACAATAATATTTGTTACCTTTCAAGTCAATCGGTACTGTGGGTCCATAGGAGAACATCTTCAAAGGTGTATATATCAATCCAAAATGGCCGCTAAACCACTTGACCAATCAAAATGTGTTTGTTACATGCCCCAATCGGCATAGTCCTCTGTAACCTATCCAAGTTTAAGTCGATCTGATGAACGGTTCTCGATATTTCGTTCGCACAAAATCATGTGGAAGAATAATTTGTACCGTACTATTTCAAAAGGGAGCCTTGGCCCTTTGGACCTGGCCCTCTAATTATGCCGAGAATACGTCATCTTGGGCATTTAACCTTCATTACAGTAGTCCCTGGAACATCGCGCTTATGCTTGGGCATCGAACAGAAAAAGAATCATAATATCGAATAATGCCCGTGCTTAGCTTGTAACTGTATCAGTAATGCACTTTCAGCAGGCTGGGCCATTTTAACTTTTTGTAACCCGAGTCCGCTCTCCATGCACAACTTCATTATAGTCAATTCAGAATTTAAACCCAACCAACTATATATCTTCATAAAAGGTATATATATTGCATCAAAAATTTTCTTCAAATAAACAAGCATTCTGAGAACCCAAACATCTCGCCTAATGCGGGGTCATCTGCCGAAGCTGCAGCAGTATTGAAAGCATATATGTAGGGCCTAGAGCAAACAATAACGTCTGGAATAGGTGATGTGGTATAGACAATAATGTCTGGAATAGATTATCTGGTACAGACAATAACGTCAGTCCCATGTGGTATTAACGGTATATAAGTTAATACCATGTATGATGGATAGGTGAGTGCCGTGGGATTACTGCTGCAAAGGGCAGTCCAGTGTGACATTACTGCTGGATAGGCCAGTCCTGTGTAGGATTACTGCTGGATGCACCAGTCCCGTGTGTTATTACTCACCAGTCCCCTGTGGGATTACTGCTGGATAGTTCAGTACCAAGCGAGATTACTGCTGGATAGGCCGGTCCTGTCTGGGATTACTGCTGAATAAACGAGTCTCGTATGGAATTAATACTGGATAGGACAATCCCGTGTGGGATTACTGCTGCATAGGCAGTCCAGTGTTGGATTAGTGCTGCACACAGCAATCCTGTGTGGGATTACGGCTGGGGAGGCCAGTCCCGTGTGGGATTACTACTGGATAGGCTAAACCTGTGTGGCATATTAAAGTGGAATAGGTCAGTCCCATGTAGCATCATAGCTGCATATGTAAGTGCCATGTGAGATTACTGCTGCATATTGCAGTCCAGTGTCATATTACTTCTGGATAGATCAGTGCTGTGTGAGATTACTGCTACATAGGCCAGTCCCGTGTGGGATTACTGCTGTATAGGCCAGTCCCATGTGGTATTACTGCTGGATAGGTCAGTCCTGTGTTGGATTACTGCTGGATAGGCCAGTCCCAAATGGCATTGCTGCTGGATACACCAGTCCGGTCTGTTATTACTGCTGAATAGTTGAGTTTTATATGGCATTACTGCTGGATAGGTCAGTCCCGTGTGGCATTATTGCTGGATAGGCCAGTGCCATTACTGCTGAATAGGTCAGTCCCATGTTAGATTACTGCAGTACAGCTCTGACCTAGGAAAACATGAAACATGTCCACCAAGTTTTATAATCATCCCACGAAAGGTTCAACAAACTTTCCATGTACAGATCTACATGTAAATTTTTGCCCAACAAAAACCTTATTTCAGTCGAAACGTACTAAGTCTAAACTGCAATAATTACGACAAAAATTCATATTTAATGTCATATTTCTTAAATAGCACATGCACATCCTCAAATCACATTGAACTTGGGTAGCAAGTGTCAAACTCATCCAATGAAAGCCGACAGCCTCAGAAAACTTTCCATGTATAGGTGTACACATTATCATTGGCAAATTACTTAGACAAAACCCTAAAAATTTGAACAAAAATTTATATTTCATCTCCGAAATGGACGGACGGCACCATCTCATAACATGAAGCTGCGCTATCCAAACCCCTCGGCTCTGAACCCCAGCTATTATAATAAGGGTGTCTCTACCAATTGATTGGCTTGTGGGAAGAAATATTTACCCATGGTATTGTAAGTGTACTTTCTTTGAAAAAAAAAGTTTTCCTCCCCTTAAATTAATTTGTTTCTTGAATAAATTGAAAGAGCTGTATCGATGTCTCACCAAAACAACAGTACACATGGCTAGATAAATACAGTACATGTATACTAAATGGCACATGTATGTCATTTTCAAAACAGATTTGCAAGCATTCTTTGCATTGTCTAAGAGAATAAATCAGTCATCCAATCAATAAATAAATGTGATAGTATACTAACATGATAATAGAAATAATATGCAAACTTAACATAGGAATTAGTGGATTTTGTTAGACAAGGGGCATAACTCTGCAAAATACTTTCTGACATGACTCATTTTCGATAGGCATATAGTTCAGGTCAAGAGAAACAACTGTATCACGTTAGGATGTTGTATATGGAACGGTTCTGAAATTATCACAACAACAAATCATAAATGGATTTTTATATGTAAAAAGGGGCATAACTCTGCAAAATATTGTCCGAGATGACTCATTTTCGATAGGCTTCTGATTTACGTGAAGATAAATAGATGTAACAAGTTTGGTTGCCATGCATGAAACGGTTCTGTAGATATCGCGGTAACGGACGTACGGACAGCCGTACATGATGACGACAATACCCCTAGGCCAAATTTGGCCGAGGGGTAAAAAACACATTAAATGTCTATTTTGAAGATGGTTTTAAAATCTCGGCCAATCTCCGAAAAATGTCGACGTTCGTCTTCTGGGGCCATTTTTCTTGTATTAAAGCTGAAAAGATGAGAAAAACGAATTAAATAATAAATCATTTGCCCCTTCCCATTTGGAATCATATCATTCTACTCTTCTAACTTATTAAATGTCATCATGAATCAGTATAATGTGAAACAAAGTTATTTTGTTAGAGTAAACAGCTACTAGTACTCTTGTAACCACAGTTGGCTTGATGCACAGTATAGAAACATGTGAAAGCCTGCCCCCCCCCCCCCCAAATCAATGAAGCACAGTATACATACCACACAATGTTCTTAATTTGTCCCAGTCCTCCAACCCTGCACGAATAGCCTTGGGGCTTCCTGTTTTTTTGCTCCCATGATGACCTGTCAATGATCTTCCTGCTGTTTCCTCATGGGAGAACATTGACCGGAACAGCAACTTTGTTGCCCGGCTAAAAGATTCTTCTGCCAATATCACTGCTCGTAATTGTACCTTAAAGTGGAATGAAGTCACAATAATTGTATTACTCGCACCATTACAGGTCAGTTCCTTGCATACAGGCAGCTTATTGTTCTCACTCAATCTAATTAAAATTAAATCCTATCTGCTCCCCATTTGGATATTGTCGCTTGTAGCATCTAGCAGGCTTGCAGTAACTCGCGTGAACGCTTCATAGTGCTTTGAAGGGAACATTGATGACAAAGAATTTTTGTCGGTACCGACATTGTGGCACCATAATACGGGGTAGATATATGCACTCATCTTTGGTGTAACATTCGGGTAAATGGACACAGTGAACCTATCTCCCCTGCCACCATTATGTCATAATGCTATTAATAATAGCATTATGACATAATGGTGGCAGGGGAGATAGGTTCACTGTGTCCATTTACCCGAATGTTACACATGGTATGGGCGCTCAGAACACCAAATTCAATTGAAATACAGAACATCCTATCACCATTCTATATAGTCGTAAAGCAATTAAGGCTGCGAAACGTGACCCCAAACATGGGGTGGTCGTAAACACATGCCTTGCATTCTTGTAAACTTCTTTGTCACCGTCATCTCTGCCTATTGAATGTTGCCAATATTCTCAAATTTATCAGCTTCTCAACTTGAACTTTCATCAAAGTATTCAGAGTAACAATAATCACTATAGGTTCTTCTTGTCAGCATCTCCATATGATTACAGCTGACAGTCAAGCTCTGGAAGCAGAGCGACTGCTTACAAACCCACCCTCACCACTTAAATTGGCTTGCAAAGACTCTTGTATTGGTTGAGTTTATCTATGTGGAAAGTGTTACATAAAGCTTTGTCCTGTTTTCTGAAAAGTTTAGCCAGTCCACTACTCCACTTCAACAACTGCCATATTTATCATAGCATGTCAATGTTCACTGGGACATATTACTCTGTTTCACGTAACATAAGTTTTCTGATGCTTCTTCATTGGACAGCTGATGTCAATCCTATTTGCAGGGAATTCCATCAGAACCAAGAATGATCATAGTGATAGCATCTGCATGGGGGGGGGGGAGGTACGTTTGTATTAGTGGACAGTGCTGAATATTTTGAAGTTGAAAGTCTTTGTGGTCATGGTAAGTAAACTGCATTCAAATAATGCCACTCGCTTTCAAGCTGTTGTGTAGCAAAGGAGTTGCCTTGATATAATGCATGACTACATTTTAAAACAGCAAATATTTTGCCAATGTCAGTAAATAATAGATTATGAGTAAATAATAGATTATGGGGCTTACCTTTGTGTAGCCATTAAAAAGTGTTCTTTCCTGCACCTAATAAATACATAATGAATAGTGATAATCTATGTACATGTATTACAAGACTATATTGCTGGCTTATTAGGTTTACTGTATTCGTATTAAATCCAGTTCATATCAAGCGGATGGACCAGTCACCTGTTGTTATGTTTTTTTCACCACTTTTGGAAAATTTTGAATATCTTGAATTGAATGAATCATAGAAAGCTGCAACTTCATATATTTCTTCAAATACAGCTTTTTAATTGGCTGTGCGGCTTAACTCTTTAATTTGGGTACTGTTTTGGATCTCTTCATTTGGGATAAATTCAGTTGAAATAGTATATCAGCTAAAATAAAGCCATACATAATTGTACCTGGAATTAGTGGTATAAAACATGAATTTTCAGTTTCATACCATGAAAACCAACAGTTTGAGAAAATGCCTGTATTTGCCCCTGCTTATTCAGGCTGTTATCATCCAGTATCTATGAAACACTATCAATATTACTTAAATAAAAATTTGTCCAAAAACATTTCTGAACTTGGTCAATCTTACATACGGTACACTATATCTCACTTCTGAGGAAATTAATCTCCAAATGAAATTTAGAGTGAGATGAAATGGGTTCTCATCATCACCTGTTTGTGATAATTTTCAACATATGAAGTTCTCCAAATAAATTATTCATCATATCTTGCCAAGTTCAATGCTGCCTTGGGTAATAACAATAACTTTTTGTCAAATGTGGATATTTTGAGAATAATGACAAATAGAACATGCTTGGTAGTTCTTGAATGCTGCTGAAAAGAAGTTTTGCAGATTTTTTTGATCAAAAATAACATATTGTGTACCGGCCGTAGCGAAAATTGACAAAGTTGAAAAATTGAACTTGTTCAAACATCTTTATATTAAATACCGTTGATGCAGCCTTGCTTATATACTTGTTCATATTCGGCTTGTTATATGATTTGTTAAATTTGCTTCAAACAATTCCTAGCCAACAAGTTAAAACAACAAGAAAGGTTACTGCATGGTCCTGTCCCTTAAGTTATATCACACAGTGTGCTGTTTGTGGGTGAACATATTAGTGATAAAGTGGGTTCATATTTCAAAGCTCAATTGATACACTTACCATCTCATCAACAGGGGATTCTCTTTCTGTGCCAGATGTTTGAGCCTGTTAATATGAGAGAGACATGGAGATAGTAAGAGTAATGCATTCAGCAACTTTCATCTATAAAGCGACGATTGAACCCTCCTTTTCAAACATGCTGTTACCTTAATAATTAGTGGTCTTTCATGACCAGCTTCCGGGTGCGCAACCATAGCGCCGGTTATGGTTGGCCATCCCTGCCAGAATTCCTCATTTAGAGGCTGCCTCTAATTATTTTGTACCATGGTATAAAATGCCAAGTCTGCCATAATTCGTATTTAGAGGCTGCCTCTAATTATTTTGTACCATGGTATAAAATGCCAAGCCTGCCATAATTCCTATTTAGAGGATGCCTCTAAATCGCCAAGCCTGCCACAATTCGTATTTAGAGGCTGCCTCTAATTATTTTGTACCATGGTATAAAATGCCGAGCTTGCCATAATTCGTATTTAGAGGCTGCCTCTAATTATTTTGTACCATGGTTCGCCAAGCCTGCCATAATTCCTATTTAGAGGATGCCTCTAATTCATTTTAGCCGTAAGTCGTAAATTTTCGCCTTCTTATTACTTCCACCAATGATATGCGCTTTCACAAATTTGGTGCCATATCTCTGCGCTTGTTACAAGTTTACTCATTGGTCAAATTTAATATTCTTGATATGACATCGAGTTGTTTATGACTTACGGCTAAAATGAATTAGAGGCATCCTCTAAATAGGAATTATGGCAGGCTTGGCGATTTTATACCATGGTACAAAAAAATTAGAGGCAGCCTCTAAATACGAATTATGGCAGGCTCGGCATTTTATACCATGGTATATATTATTTACAGGCAGCCTCTAAATACGAATTGTGGCAGGCTTGACGATTTAGAGGCATCCTCTAAATAGGAATTATGGCAGGCTCGGCATTTTATACCATGGTACAAAATAATTAGAGGCAGCCTCTAAATACGAATTATGGCAGGCTTGGCATTTTATACCATGGTATATATTATTTAGAGGCAGCCTCTAAATGACGGCTGCCTCTAAATGACGAATTCTGGCAGGGATGGCCAACCATAGCTGTTCTTCCGAAATTCCCCAATATCAGTTCCACAATCAGTACACTGATATAGGCCTACCTGAAAATAAAATGCAAACAAGTCAAATCAAATATAAAATTAATATTTTGACGTTTTTGCCCATATTTCGGATATAAATTTTTACACAAATGAAATCTTTTGGATATTAAACAATTATTGAAATTAATAGTTACGGTAATTTCCCTATTAATTCGCGATGTAGTGATGAAACTCGCCACTCCAAAAGTTGGCTACTTTCGAATTATTTGTCGAGCGAATTCCAGAAAAACGCGAGTGTTCGAATTAAATGTCGCGCCGATTTTCACGGGAGATCCAAAATGGCGGACCGCTTTGCCGTGGTCGTAATGATCGTATTTATTACCGTGTATTAACTTTGATGTCTCATCATAGTTTCCATAAAAGGCAGTGTATGATGTCAGAAAATCTCCTCTACCCTGATAAAGGCGTCTAATTTTATTCGAGGAAGTCAACCATATTGATCGAGTGACAAGTTCAGCAAGACCATGCAGATTTTTGAGCTGACGTCCGTAAATTCCCGTCCATAATAACATCGTAAAAGTAGGCCAAAACACTGAACGTATTCCTTCCTTTTTGTTCAGTATTAGCTATGATCTATATTATGAAACCTAACTGACATGGAATTGAAAGAATATTCTGGAAATATAAAACTATACACATATTAGAGTATTCCATGTTCGAGTCGTTCGGTATGTCAACGTTGTTGTTGTGAACCCTGAAAATGGCCTGTATCACGAAGCTTTAGACAGATAAGCGGACTGCCATCGACTTTTTGGTCTGCACTGTCCATGATTTTACACACACCATCCAGAACTTGAATAAATATCCCGGACCTATGAAACAAAATGAATGTAGAATTAACGGCGGATTGTACAAGAGAACCGAGTGTCAGTCGGCAATACAGGTTTCGATTTGTTTCAAGTATGAGAATATCTATTACGGTACAGGTACTGTAACATTTTACTAAAAGTATAGGGTCGAAGTATGAGATCGTTCTGAATATTAATTAGCTACTGGTAGGTTCTCATCTCAGAAACTTTACCTATTGCCGTTTAAATGTTTCTCAAATTTGTTTAGAATTAGAGTAATGGAATGGCGATAGCGATGTTTTGATTCTTATTGTAAAAATGCGGGGTGTAATTCCAAAGAATTTTTATTGCTGGAATTTCGGTAAGTTCGTGAGTATTCATAAGAAGTATTTTCATTAACAATAAAATATTTAACTATATGGGAAAGAGGTAAGTCTTTATGATAACTATATTTGAACAAAACAGAGCACATGCAGAGATGATTGTTGTCGGCGCTTCACATCCCAAAATTTGTTTTTGTCCCCTGTTGGGGAAAACTGACGTTTGTCAACTGTGTGATTTCCTGTCTATGTTGCGTTAAACAATAGGTGTATTTTGTTAAAACTTTTTCATTTTAAGTTTATCTAATTATCTAAATAAGCAGGTGTGTTTTGCCTTATGGCCAGTGTCACAACTCCAAGACTATCCCCGAGTTTCAGTTGGTCGACTCTGACGATGAAGACTTCCTTGGATTTTCTGCGGAAGATATTCCCCCGGAAATGAAGATCGAGTGAGACCAGTTTGTCCGCATCTGAATGTGCCGATTTGAAAAATTGTAGCTTTAATATCGGATAAATTAAATCCAGTACACAATGCCTCAGTAAATTGCATGCATGATGCTTTCATTTTATGCCGTTTTATGTTATATATTGTTATCGTAGTGCTCCTGTAATAAAATAAAGTACTGTATTCTCATGCATCCGTTTTACACTTTTGTATCAAATCGTCACCACTCACTTGAGCTTGTTGCCTGCAGTGCCGTTCAGTTGTTCGTATTCCACATAAACGGCATGGTAATTTCAATAATATCACATGATTGAAAGTTCCTGGTTCACAATATATGACTGCCGACTCAAAATCAAGTCATTCAACAATGTTTAATTCTTGAAAAGAAAAACTTTTACCTGCATCCGATCGTCTTTCTGGTTTGAGATTTGGCCCGACTGTAGCTTTTCCATAATTTATAAATATACACTCAGTAAATATAACCTGATCCACTTCAGGAAATATACAGAAATCGACATTTCAATTAACCGGTAAATTAGATCATCTATGTAAGTTGTGATTGTATTCTGATCGGAGAATCATGACGAAAAGCTCAGCAAATGTACAATCCCGTTTCTCAACAGTTTAGTGAAATTAATTCAGCCTTTCAGAGAATCTAGTTGAGAAAAGTTATAAAATATATTCATATGTTCAATATCATGATGATTTTGTCCGTGCAGTACTGAGAACCATATCGTGGATGGATTTATTCCATTTTCCTAAAAAAAAATTCTAAACACTACTAATATCCAAATTATAACCGCGGCATGCGATTGTTGACTCCATGTCAGATCGACAGCCGGCTTCATCTGAAAATATATCAGCATAAAATGTATTCTATTTAATCGGTTCATTTAATCACCAACGTATAGAAGTTAAAGGGGCCATGAATTAATGAGGGACGATGAACCACCGTAAAGACTTGAACAGAAAAGGAGCGCCATGAAAATTTCCTAAGAGCGTGTCACGTCGACCATCGTTGTCGGTGATTTTTATGTTTCGTTCAAACATAATTCATTCGCACGCAGTTCTGCTTTCTCGGAAAATATTCACCGTGTTTTTCAAATAAAGGAATGCCGATTGAAAAAATGATATTTGATATACGAACGCTGGAAACTGAAGAATGATTCAATAGCGGGCCGTGTGCAGACACTCGACCACGTGCGGGGGACTACTGTATATATTTTACCCGACTGCGGCGAAACGCGATCAAGTTAGGATAAAATTACAGAACTGCGGAGTTAATTGAATCAAGTAATAGTAATTCAGTCTGATTATATTGTACCATTCCCTGTTGTTTCTCTGCGTTTACGAATAATAGCATACGGCGACATACTATACGAGATTCTAGTAAAACGGGAGTGTTCGAATTTATTGTTTCACGGGTATATTGAAAATGCTCCCGTTTTCGTTTTATTAGGATGGACAAAATCACGACAGGGGAAAAATCGGCCGTTTTCGAATTAAATTTGGAAGGTGAATTAATAGGGAAATTACCGTATCAAGGATCACAAATTTGCTTTTCTGAATTTCTTGGTAAAGTTACCACACATGCCATAGTTGTACAGTGTCCTCTTTTGAGCAGAATTTGTTGTGGAAATGTCAGGAACGAACGAGCATGTTGGTGGTTTTACTTTTTTCAACTTAACAAACACACAGGTTTAATTAAACTTGGTTGTTTTTGAACTTCAATGAGTAAGATAAAACATGAAAGACAACCACGGAACATCATTGAACAATTGAATTTAATCTTACCAGATGTGTTGTTGTTGTTGTCGAATGTCGTCGGACGCACATCAGCCCGGCCTTTGGAGTATTCGGACACATGATTCACACGTCATCATCACATGGCAGTATTAGAGTGTTGCCCAAACGTTTGTCAGACTACCGTACCAAGTGTATAATTAAAAGCATCCATTTACGACATACTGGTTGAACCAGAACTGGACAGAAGTACAACGAACACCCGCCAATAACTTTTGAAACAGCGAAATTTGGCGCTATTCTTGCAGCACGAGATCACTTGGAGCGGGGAAATTCATTCAGTATCATCACTCAGGCGGATAACTATTCACGGTACCGTACAGTATGGTAGTGTCTGTTGTTGTTGTTGTGTCTGTTCCGGATGTACCGACCGACGAATCATGTTGTTGTTCAATGACGGCTGCTGTTCAGACAGCTGCAAGATTTTACTCCCACACAAATAGATTTCACTCTTCTAAGTACCACTCCACATTCCAAAGAATAAATCATTGAATATATCATTTTAGTTGTTTTGTAATTAGCGTCTGCTCTCTCTCTCTCTCTCTTCCCGCGACTTCCCGCAACCTCTCAATGCTTCGCGCCAAAAATAAACGGCTCGAGAAGTGTATGTATAAAAACTCGGACTACAACCTAAAATCGAATCTCCGGATCAATTATTTTTCTTTCATGAGAATACTATCAATTCTCACTTAGAATACTGAACTGTTTGAAGAATAAAATAATTCTTGTCGTTTGTAAGGACAGTAATTAGTCGGAAATTAGTCTTAATTAAACTTGTCACGATACTTCTAATTTTCGAGTCCGCTTCCGGATTTTTGGAGTTTCGATTCCGAATTTTTTGCAAATCGGCAATTCATCTGGCCTTTGCTAGGGTTCAGTTTTCGTGGATTCATTTCTGCTTGAACTCTGTTACTAAACTGATCAAGTCTATGTTGTCTAAAGAGTATCACTGCGAAGCAAAGACCCAGAAGAAAGAAATATTTGAATACTTGGGCTACATCAATGTTTAAAATTGCTGCTAATTTCACAAGACTCTATAACTCCCGCGACTTTGAATGGAAATCCAAATGTTGAATACAACAACAACAACATGCCGAATATCCGTCCCATGTTAGAAACTGTGGATAGTTTTGTTTCCTTTAACTTATTCCAATTTAAGGACTTTGTTTCTTTTGCAAAAGCCATGTGATAGAGGTCTGGTGTAATAATTTTATTAATTTGAAGTTTATTTAGAGTTTGCCTTTTCAAAAATAAATAAATAAACAAAAAAATAAATAGTTATTTATTATTTTTTTTTTACTCACAAAGAAAGGTAAGGTAATATTTTTGCAAAGGATAATCCTTAAAGTATTAATGAACTAATGAGAACAAAAGTATAACAATAGTGAGAAACGAGCGTATATTTTGAGCCCTGGATACGTAGTGAAAATGATAAGTACTGATTACGGTTCATGTTAGTTTGGTGAGGTTCTGCTTGAGATTATAAGATAACTTTTGTTCATAAGATTTTGACTTGTATAATATGTCTATTCTTGAGAGTTGAATTAAAACAGAACTTAATTGAACTTTCATTTGTTTATGTCATGTAGTGCATTTGGCTCTATTGGGGAACGCTGTATTTGATGCCATTGAAATTGTGCTCTCTTATATGTAATACATTATCTTACATTGCTATGTCCAATATGGCCTGGACCTGTGTAAATGTATATCCTATTATTGAAAAATAATCTAAGTCCAATATGTGTCAAAAATAATCAAAGTCCACAAACTCCGTGTACTTCCGTGTCAACACGGAGAAGCTCCGTGTGGATATATTCAGCTTACACGGAAATTTTGCAGTTCCGTGTTGTTCCGTGTAAATTCCGTGTAGATCCGTGTGAATGCGGAGATTTGAGCTACGGGTTATTTCGTTATTTTTGTTCTACTGGTTCACGAGAAATTGTAGTACAATGAAGTTTTATTAATATATTTTGTCAGATTAAGAACAGGCTCTGTATGCTGTTCACAGTTGAAACGTTGTATTGCCTTTATCAATGTTTGTTAGAGGGCAAGAGGATTTAGGAAAAGATTCATTTGAAGTTCACTGAATACTTCAATGCAGAATTAAATTGTTTGGCCTTGTCCAGTGAAGTCTCCGGAGTTTGATTCAATCTGAAAAGATAAACCGGAAGTTAGTAAAGTATAATTGATAACAGCGATTGTTCTGGTAGATTTGCAATATTTTGGACAGATTTTTCTGAACCAAACATTCTTGATTTGGAACAAGGATGAAATACAATGAATACACCAAGCTGTTTGAGTACATTAGCATCTTAATATTTGGGCAGGAATCACTCCCAGAAAGATATGGTAGGTTTCCCGAGAGCCAACAATTTGGTACCAAAGTTATATACTCTCATCTCCAGTATATAATGCTCTCTCAAAAAAAAAATAATGATCTCACTCAAGTTGGAGTCTGAGTGAGTTGGAAAATGATAGTGGTGTGTGTACATTGTACTTCCAATCAGCTGTTTCCAAATACGAAGTCCACTTGTAGCAGCCTAGCAGTCCAGGTCATTGATAATGTTGCATGATATTTTAAGGTTAAGAGAACCCCTCAAATTTGCTTTCATCTCTAAGCCTATTGCTCTTGGTTTTTTGACAAGATTTACAACCAATATTCCTAATAACTTTCTTGCTATTCGGCAGAAAATTTTGAAACTTGACATTGGCTTGGTTTGGTTTTAGTTTTAAATTTTATCATTGTTTTCAAGTTATCAGTGCTCATTTTATCGCATTCCCTTTGAAACATTACTCGAAACCCGATACAAACGTTTCTATAAGGTGATACATGTACTAGGAAAAATGCTGTCTAGGATAAACATGTCAAAGAAGTGGTCACGGTAACCAGTTCAGACTGTCAAACCAGTTTCATTGTGTATTTGTTTGGTCCTAGCTTGTTTATTCCAATGACAAGAGTTGTCTCCCCTGATCTTACGCAAAGAGCTTCAATATGACCCCAAGCATGTTGTATTCACAATCCACATCGAATCGTACTTCAAATGACCTTTCTATACTACTCATAAGTGCACCTTTGTAATGACTTCATAAATATGACAGTCCGACACTGCATACAATGAGGGCTTCAATATGACACCAACTACACCACATTTGGAACAAGTGTGCCCACATATCGCCAAAAAGTGCCACAACAGGCCTCTATACCGTTTTCACTATGTCATCACCAATCTACACGGACAATATAGGAGTACTGTTCTTTACCATGGGAGATTCAACAGGAGACGCAGCAAGGATGTAACCATGTGCACCATGGCTTCACCGATCTACTTGAACAGCACCCCAGTCGAGTCTGCACACTCAGAGCTTCAAGATGACACCCTGCACATTACATATGGACACAGGGTGACCAAACACACCCCTGCGCACCCGAACATGCCCTTTCTCTACTACTTCTCGACTGTGCATGTGCACCATGACTTCACCGATTAATGTGGCCAGCATTCCATTCTTACTCGACACCATGCAACCTTCAATATGAATGTAGGTCCAGTCATCCTTACTTTTGGTCATCAACATTCCTTGTGAAAGCCTGTTGCTTCTAGAGACTTCATATTTGGTATTATACATGATTGTCAGCCACAAGCCTATTGAATTTGGGTACATTGCAATGATTTTTGTGGTTTCCATGGCATTGTCACTCAAAATGTCAAAATGACGACGTGAACACGATAAAGGCATAACCATTGCAGCTAGCGATTTGTGATGTAGCATTGTTGAGTGGTCAACCACAAGCCTATCGAATTTGGATACATTGCGATGGTTTTTGTGATTTCAAATGGCGACGTTCCATATAGAGCATTGTGAATGTGATAGCCAAACTGTTCCAGCTAGAGACTTCAAATTTGGTATACAGGATTGATTGGTGCTCAATCTCAAGCCTATTGAATTTGGGTACATTGCGATGATTTTTGTGGTTTCCATGGCAACATCGCATAAAATGTCCATATGACGAAGCAAATGCGATAGCTCAACAGTTTGACTTCCAGTTTAGTCAAATTATTATCAAATCTCATCCAATGCCTCCAACATCCCACACTGAATTCCAACATATTTTAAGCTTTTACCAGCCACTGCTGAAGTATCTTCTGCATGCAACCAAATCTTCCAAGCATTTCCATTCATACCAATATACAGTGACTGAAACTGTATGACTGAGGGGTTGCTATCAAAACATGCCAAATTTCCTTATAAAAGTGCACCTCAAAATAGGACAACTGTATTAAACATATGATACAAAACACTCATGTGTATTATTAGCGATTATTAAAAAGGTAGACCCTCCATGCCCCATATTCCCAAAAATATAGAGCTTCTATAATAGCAAAGCTTACTTTCAACGGAGCAATAGACATACAATTTTAGTATAATCTGTTGGGAGGTGGTGTTGGATTTTGGGAACTGGGGGCATGAACAATCAAATATATCCAACTGGATAGGGAAGAGAGGAAACCTGCCTCATGATAGTCAGACAGTGTGACAGTCCGAGTCCTCAAACTTTATAGAGGGGAGGAAACTCTACCTTATTTATACCGTGGAGAGCTCGCACAGAGAAAAACTTACCTTTTGACAGTATGACAGTCCGACAGAGCAAATTTCATATAGGAGAGGAAACTCTGCTATAATGTATATTGCGAAGGTATGGAGGAGAGCTCACAACAGTCCGAGTCTGTACAGATGGGAGGAGACACTACCTTAATTTATACCGAGAGGAGATCGCAGAGAGAAACTTACCTTTTGACAGTACGACGGATCGAATTTGATAGTACAATCTACTCTAATGTATATTGCGAAGGTATGGATGAGATAAAACTTACCTCATGTGTAGGAGAGGAAACTCTAATGTATACTGAGAAAGAGATCGCGAAGAGAAAAACTTATCTTCTGACAGTATGGCAGTCCGACAGATCGAATTTGATACAGGGGAGAAAACGCTAGTGTATATTGGGAAGGTATGGAGAAGAGAAAACTTAACTCACGACAGTCCGACAGTGCTATACAGTCCGAGTCTGCAAACTTATCGAGGGGAAGAAACTCTAAGTTAATTTATACCGTGAAGAGATCGCAGAGAGAAAAACTTACGTTTCGACAGTATGACAGATCAAATTTGATAAAGGGGAGAAAATTCTACTCTAATGTACATTGTGAAGGCAAACAGCTTACACAAATGTTTCATAGCCTTATCACCCGATGGTATTTCTATGATTTACTATCCTGGTTTTCCTAGATTGATCCACCTATAAGTGGTGCCAATTCAAACTTTCTTTTTAGGAGAAATTTAGTATGAGGGTACCTTGCCACAGGGTCTTGCTTGAGATTGCTTTCATACAAGTTGGACGCATAAATGCTTCCAAGCCAAATACCTTTTTTATTCACCTAGGGGGACTACAACCGCTCGGTTTTTTATTTCAAATTGAGTTGTACCTGCATTCATGATTTATTCAACATTTGTTTACAGCGATACAGCTCACCAATGCCCAGTGTACGAGTTGTCACAGCGACACAGCTCACCAATTACCAATATACGAGTTGTCAGAGCATTTCCATCATAGCTCTCTAGGTTTGTATTATACTGTTTATGCCAGTGCTAGGGGCCGTGTGGTCATGTCATCCAAGTTGCCACATGAACAGGTACAATAAAAGCGCACCTGAGATACAACATATCTCGCAAATCGTTAGATTCTTGGTATGTGCTTTAGAATAGGTTAACCAGAAGACTATACTGTGAAGTCATGTGGCTCTGTCAGTATGTCGGCACCTCTTCCCACTTCCCTTATATGCATTGTAATTGACTGGATACTTCCCCAGACCGCTGATTGACCGGTCTATACCACCTAGATTAAAATTAAAATCCCACACTTCTGTTCAAGCTCGGAGCAGTGATATTCCATTGTTCGTGCTCGTAACCTGTTGGACAGACTACCCAACAGATTTGAGACAGGTATGAGATTTTTTTATTCAATAACAAAATGAGAAAAAGAGCATAAATCCAGAAGGGACTGTGAATATTGAAATGATCTGCGGTACAGTCGTACACCAGTACATCTTGATCTTCGGGTTGGGGTAGTCGACAAACGTCTGTACGATGGTAGGTACGCTCAGTTTACAACAACGGTTGTAAAGGTAAACATACAGTGTTGTCCAAGCAATGAAGCCCCCAGCTGTAAGTGTCAGAGATGAGGTAGATAAGAGTTCGGAGCTGTGAGATGGGACAGTTAAGAGCTGTTAAGGGCTCGATGCCATTGGAGCTCGGGGCTCTTAGAGATCTATCGGCTGCACTTGCGTGTATCATCACCACTCGGACTCTACCCGCTAAGAGCTTCAACATGATACCCCATATCGTTTGGTTCGGGGATGGTCCACCTCTGCTCCTACGCACTTCCGAACTGCCCATTTTTAGCCCACCATCACCAGATATGGCCACCAGGCAGCCATCTTGGATTTCCCCCATGAACCTTCCCTTACTGTCCAGAAGTGTCCTTGAAGTAACTTTGAAGTAACTTTAAAGTGTGGCCATATTTTAACCTTGAAGTGCAAGGCTCAGAGTCAGAAGTGTGCTTGCAGTGTGGGTATTGTTTTGTAGCAATGCCATATAAGGGCATTGAAGTCACAATGAAGTCACTTAGAAGTGTGCCTCAAATATTTTAATTAGGTACCCGGTACTGCAAAGGCACTTCATAGACACTTCCACAGAAGGGTAACCTTCATAGGCACTTCTGAAGTGCTCTTGAAGTACCTAATTAGAATATTTGAGGCACTTCAATGTCCTTATATGGCAAGGCACTTCATCCACTCTTCTAGAGAAGGATACCTTTCATATGCACTTCTGAAGTGCTCTTGAAGTACCTTATTAGTATCATAGCAAATCCGTGTAATGAAAATGTATGTAGCCACGAGATATTTACTTTCCCGGAAAGAAGACACAAATATATATTTGAGCACAGAACGTTTTATTTAGAGAAAATACAGAGTGAGACAAAACAGTACATCATAAAATATTTACAATAAACCGGATGGTTCTTAACAAGAAACATATAGTTTATATAACTGCTAGCACAAATCCTTGAGACAAAATACAGCACAGTACTATATATGTATGTATTTACATGCCGTCTTTGGTATGAGAATTTATTGCAGTATTATTATTCAAGGGTGACCGTGTTCTTGTCCAACTTGAACTTGAAGCAGCAGATCTTTCGAAGGATAAGTTGCTTTAGTTGCCCTGAGGTCCACTCGGACGTAATCCAACGCTGAAACCCACCAGTCTGAATTGTGAACTTCTTGGCCTGTGGCGATAAATACATGCATATAATTAAAACCTGATCAGTTGTATATATGGTTCCATATGACATGCAATCCAGTTTTTCTTTTTTTAATACACTCAGGATGATTGAATAGGTTGACTACCATAAAGGGTAAAGAATGGAACACATCCCTACGATTTACAAAAGATTGATGAAGATGTCTATTATCCTTTCTTTAGTACCCCATGATACATGTATACAACAAGGGAGATAAACAGTTTGTGTGATGTTCTAACCAATATACACTATGAAGAAATCAACCATACGTAGGTGTGCTCATTAAATTTCCCATCAGTCGAGTGGCTGCTTGAAGTGAGCCGAGTTCCTTGTAGCGGCTGTATTCTGGAATATGAAAGTATATACAATGTAAGAAGCCATTAGAATTGAAGAGAAACAATCATGTGAATTTTTATAATTTGTCTTTGTTAATTTCTGGTTCAACTAAATCTTTATAAAGGGTTTCAAATAACAAATAAATGCTTATTAACTACAAATTGTATTCTTAAATTTTTGAAATGAAATAAATGTATGAAATGAAATGTTCTCATTTCTCAAGATGTGGGTAGAAATGTACAATTGAAGTGTGTGAAGATCCTTAGCTTTGGTATATGAATGGTGCAATCAATAGACAAGGAAAATATAGCCTGTTATAATGATGAAAATTAAGTCTAATCATAATTGATAATACTTTTTCTGATTACAGCTAAAAATAGGTTATGCTAACATTTTATTATCAATATATTTTAAAACTTATTTCTTTACCATTTTGTCAAAAATCTGGTATGGAAATATTCTACATTCTGCAAGGAACAAAAATCAATAAATTTTATAAATCAATAAACAGTTCAAAGCAACAAGATAATTTATTTAGAGCTACCATCCCCCCCAACCAGTTAAATCCACCTGTTTTGACATGAACAGGAAATATACAAGCAGTTTTGTGATAAAAATATCTCACCCTCGGGATTTCCTCCAGGGGTGCATGCCAATCTTCATATGAGGTCCCCTTTATCAACCTGGGTAGATCTGAAAGTGATATTGAGACAGAGATATGGATATTTCGCCATGTTATATGACCCATTAAATTTGACTGCAATTATAAGGTGGAGTACATTATTACAACCTGCAGTCCATATAGCAAAATATTTATTGAGGCCAATATCAATTTTTTAATATGCCAAGTATATGTCAAGGAAAACTTGTTGATAAAATAAATAGCTGATACTCCCAGGTCTACATCACTGTTCAGCTCAGTTCTTTGCTTATTAAGTTATGAAAAACAGAAAAATTATAGTTATATTTATAATTTACTTACCATATCACTAGTTGCACTCATCACCATCTGCAATACAGTTCTTCAAACCTCCATAGTTCTAGCTTAACATGAACAAATCCATCTGATTTTTGCAACTGGAGAGGTCAGCCATTTTGTTTGCATGTCGACTGGTGGCGCCCCCCGTGTTCAATTAAATTTTCAAGGGCAGATAACTCCACCCATTTTGACAAGACAGTTCAGAAGAAAAAGACTATCAGAAACAGAAATTATATATATTATATTTAGTGATAACAATGAAGAGGATAATATAAAGTATTCTTTAATGGGTATTTTTTGTTGCTGACATTATGTTAGAACTGATCCTTCTAAAAATATTTTCCCATTTTGTCCAATTTTACTATAAAATCATGGATTTTGAATGATTATAAAATCTGAATTCAACAAGATTTCTTATCTAATATGTGAGAGACTGATATTATCAATATCTTTATTTTATTCAAATAGAAACCCATAGTACTGATCACTTTAAAATATTCAAAAAGTGTTCACAGTTCTGAGTAATATGTCAGTAACCACGTGTGAATATTTTACACAGTTGTACCTACTTTGAAATGTGAAGTACAATCTGATGTTTGGTGATTTCATTGAAATGAGATTTGATGTCACTGAGTGAAATCAAATCAGCCAACTTCAAGCTGGGATATTCCCAGAGCTAATTAATATCATTGAAACTTGTATGCATGTAGTTCTAATTTATAATGTTATGTTACTGTAACAGTTTGTGGGGAAATTCCAATAATCTAGAAATCCTATTGGGTTGAATCTTATAGGATTTTTCAGAATCTTATAGGATTTTTCAGACTCTTATATTTTAGAATCTTATAGGATTTTTTAGAATCTTATAGGATTTTTCAAAATCTTATAGGATGCTATAAAACTTTATTTTTGTAAGGGGAAGTCCCCCAAGTTATGCTATATAACTGACAAAGTCCAAGAAGTGTCTTTGAGGAGTACCTTAGATTATGCAGAACAATAACTAAGTCTCAGAAGTGTCCCTGAAGTCCCCCAAGTTTTGCTGAAGAACTAACAAAGTCCATGAAATGTCTTTGAGGAGTACCTTGGATTATGCCGAAGAAAAACAAAGTCTCAGAAGTGTCTCTGAAGTCCCTCATTTTTTGTTATGAAATTGACAAAGTCCATGAAGTGTCTTTGAGGAGTCCCTTGGCTACTGCCTTTTTCTAATGAAGTACCTTTGAAGTGTGCCAGTATTTTTCTCTGTTGTTGAAATGCCTTTTCAGTGTACTCTTCAGAGGCACTTCTAGGCACACTTCACATGAAGTGTGACACTTCTGGACAGTAAGGGTTGTTATCGCGATTTCTCAGGAACTACTGCATGGATCTTTCTCAAATTTGGTACACAGGTTCCCTTTGGGGTCTAGTTGTGCAAGATACCTTTTTTGGTCCGATTCAAAAATCCAATATAGCCACCAGGCAGCCATCTTGGATTTCCCTTTGAAACCTTGTTATTGCAATTTCTCAGGAACTACTGCATGGGTCTTTCTCAAATTTGGTACACAGGTTCCCCTTGGGTCTAGTTGTGCAAGATACCTTTTCTGGTCCGATTCGAAAATCCAATATGGCCACCAGGCAGCCATCTTGGGTTTCCCCATGAAACATGGTTATCGTCATTTCTCAGGAAGTACTGTATGGATCTTTCTCAAATTTGGTACACAGGTTCCCCTTGGGGTCTAGTTGTGCAAGATACCTTTTTTGGTCCGAATCGAAAATCCAATATGGCCACAAGGCAGCCGTGTTGAATTTCTCCATGAAACCTTGTTATCGCGATTTCTCAGGAACTACTGCATGGATCTTTCTAAAATTTGGTACACTGGTTCCCCTTGGGGTATAGTTGTGCAAGATACCTTTTTCGGTCCGATTCGAAAAACCAATATGGCCACCAGGCAGCCATATTGGATTACCCCATGAAACCTTATCGCGATTTCTCTGGAACTACTGCATGGATCTTTCTCAAATTTGGTACACAGGTTCCCCTTGGGATCTAGTTGTGCAAGATACCTTTCCTGGTACGATTTGAAAATCCAGGCCAGTATGGCCACCAGGCAGCCATCTTGGATTTCCCCATGAAACTTTATCGTCATTTCTCAGGAACTACTGCATGGATCTTTCTCAAATTTGATACACAGGTTCAATTGTGCAAGATACCTTTTCTGGTCCGATTCCAAAATCCAATATGTCCATCAGGCGGCCATCTTGGATTTCCCCATGAAACATTGTTATTGCGATTTCTCAGGAACTACTGCATGGGTCTTTGTTAAATTTGGTACACAGGTTCACCTTGTCATCTTGTTGTGCAAAATACCTTTTCTGGTCCGATTCGAAAATTCAATATGGCCAACAGGCGGCCATCTTGGATTTTCCCATCCAAATTTGTTATCGTGATTTCTCAGGAAGTACTGCATGGATCTTTCTCAAATTTGGTACACAGGTTCCCCTTATGGTCTAGTTGTGCATGATACCTTTCTCGGTCCGAATCGAAAATCCAATATGGCCACAAGGCGGCCATCTTGAATTTCCCCTTGAAACATTGTTACAGTGAATTCTCAGGAAATATTTCATGGATCTTTCTGAAATTTGGTACACAGGTCCCACATGGGGCCTAGTAGTGCAAGATACCTGTTTTGGTCCGATTCGAAAATCCAAGTTACGCTTCAAATTAATTCGGTATTCTCGAGTTGTGACGTTGCATCACAAGAGTCGGCGGATCAAACGGAGGGGCATATTCTATATATTGACTGTAGAGAATATCCATATCTTCACCTTCCATATCAAGGAGTTCAAATAATTAGGAATCAAAATGTATTTCTTCAAATTTTAAATCAGCTTTCTTTAGTCCATGCAGTAGCAAGTGAACTGCTCCACCTTTTCGTCTGCCGGCGGGTCGGCTACATGAAGGGACGTCACTCTTGTGACTCAACGTCACAACTCGACAACTGTAGACTACGGCATGTTTCGATCCAAGGGAGATAATCAGGATTCAGACACTTTCGAAGTTTCATCATTACTGCGCGGACCGGATCCCTTCAGTATTAAGTAGTGTACCATCTTACTATTTTTGAGCATGGTATCTTAAAAGAGATATCTCAAAATAGCCGTATAAACAGAACAGAATTAGCATTCGTTCTTAATTATAAAATCTTAAGTATTGGTCTTAAGTATTGAAGATTGGTCTTCGCTTCCAGTACCCAATGATGACACGTGCAAAAAAATAAAAAAATACTACGAAACAAAGGCGAAGAATCCTCCGTACATGTACATTCACTTTCAGACTAACTTTGCTCATTTCTCTTGTATTATAACAACCGACATAAGTACAGTTTTTAGAAATCTTAAAACTGGTGAAACTTAGATTATATCTTGGTGTTTTTCAGTGACCTTTTCTGCTCCTTTTCGCTCAGATTCGAAATTCTGTAAACAAAATTACAAATCAATCGTTTGTTCTTAGTAACAATGGACAAAAAGATCCTCTAGTCATTAGCTTACAATTATCGGACAATGGTGGGCGCCAAGATCCTTCAGGATCTCTCGTTTATACTATTGATGACTCGGATGACGTCACTTTCGAACAAAATAACCACTCCAGTCTAAGTCTACCCATCGAACGCTTCAATATGACACCCCACACGGCCCAATTGGATCACGGATGGCCTATCTCTGTATCAAAACATACATTCAAATGCCCATTTTTCTACTGCTCCACGACAGCGCATGCGCGGATTGACGGCAGTTCCACAGCAAACCACCTCCAGTCGAACGCTACCCCTACGTTGGCTTCAATATAACACCCTACACGATCCATTTGGCCCAGGGATGGTCCATCTTTAACCCAAAACGTTCATTCAAATGCCCTTTTCTACTATTATCTGACTGCGCATGTGCAGATTATAAACCACCTCAGTCAGACGCTACCCAACGAGCGCTTTAATATGACTTCTCACATGACCCATTTGGACCACGAATGCCCACCTCAACCCACAAAATGTCCATTCAAATGCCTTTTTTCTATTACTGCCTGACTGCGCTTGCAAAAATGGACAGGTTCACCAGGGTACAGACGATCACCAGGTGAACGCACAGACACACAGTGCGACCTCCAATAAAAACCACCTCGGTCAGACGCTACCCCACGAGCGCTTCAATATTACAGCTCACATGACCCATTTGGACCGCGGATGGTTCACCTCAGGCCCCAAAATGTTCACACAAATACCCTTTTTCTACTACCGCCCGACCGCATATGCGCAGATTGACGACACTTCTAGGGCAAACCAGTGGAACGCTACCCCACGAGCGTTGCCCACCCTATACGACACATTTGGATCAAGGATGGTCCACCTCGACCACAAAACAGTCAACCAAATGCCTTTTTTCTACTAATGCCCCACTCCGCATGCGCAAATTGACGGCAGTTCCACTATACACCACCCCAGTCGGACGATATCCCACGAGCGCGGCCCATACGGCCCAACTGGACCAGGGATGGCCCACCTCGATTCCAGAACGTCCACCCAAATGCCTATTTTCTTCTACTGCCCGGCTGTGCATGCGCAAATTGACAGCAGTTCCACTACACACCAGCCCAGTCGGATGCTATCTCACGCGCGCTTCAAACTCATACCTCACACGGCCAATTTGGACCACGGATGACCCATCTCGACCCGAACAGTCACCCAAATGCCTTTTTTTCTACTACTGTCCAACAGCGTGTGCGCAAATTAACATCGGAAGTCACGTGGCCAGACGCGACCTCCAATCGGAAGTGACATATATTGACCCGGAAGTGACCTCGCAAGGAAGTGACGTCATCCGTGACGTTACCGTATGCGTCGTCACCCTAAAACAAAAAACCCTCAATACGATCAGATTTCTCCTTTATATCCTACTAAGCACATTTGCACCGTTGGAAATGAACTTCCTTATTCACATGTATTTATACATTTCTTATCTCCCATATTAATTTTCACAAATACAGTTTTAATAGCTTACCCGGGCAGCATACTGCGAAAGCATCGACTGGACTGGTCCAACAGTAATAGCCACTGGGACATTCCCCATCACCTCCTCTCAAACAGTTCCAGTTGGCCATGGAGCAGTCTGGGCCCTGGGGACATCTCATTGTAGGTGGATCACATTCTGTATTAATATATGGTATACAATAATTGATGTTAATTAACATGCCCGCTGTGATAAATGTTTTTGCTCTACTCGGGTGCGTTTCAGGGTTGTGAAATTGAGCCGGATGATCATGATCAGGGAGGAGGAACAGGAGGAGGGAGGAAGAAGTGCAGAAGAAGAAATTGGAATTACAAGCGTCTAGTCCGTCATTCATAATCCAGCCGTCGTCCATTAGAGAATATCCGCGTCCATAATCCAAAGACATATTCCATATAACAGTATTAGTACCAAATTCAAAAAGACAATCATAGTATACATAAACATAGGCTTGTTTCCTGCAAGAGAGAAGCGGTCAACAGTTTTCAGTGATGCCGGCAAGACATTATGATGTTCCAAAAATATCAAATCCGGTTAGGGATTATCAGGGGCGGTGGAAGCGGGGGGGGCGGGGGCAGGGGGGGCTGCAGGGACCCCCCAGTTTGGAGAGGGCGGGGGCTCAGCTCCCCCGCCCCCGGCCCCAGTTTCAACAGAAGCTGGGTGACTTTTTCATGATTTTGGTCCTAATGTCACTGGCTTTTCGCGCCGCCCTGTAGACTAGGTTTTCACGGAGCGGCGACTTTGCACTGGAGGGGCACGTTGCTGTTTGGTTTAAAGTGCTCTGATTTGCTCATTCTTCTGTTCCGTTCGCAATGACCAATAACTGTTTTAGACGTTAATTTACATAGAAATTGCATTATCTTTGTTGGACGATTAGCTGATTATCAAATTTAGGAATCAAAATTGCGTTCGTATTATTTCTTTTTCGTGTTCACATATTTCACTTCAAACGCGTCAGCGCCGTCCCAGAGGAGTTATGGAAGTTGGGAAAGAATAAGACTTTCAAATAAACGACCAAACGTCGTTTGTTCGCAACCAAATCAACAAATCAGTTTTTCTTATAAATCACAAAAACAATCTCAAAATGCAGTTGATTATAAAGTGACGATATGTCGTTTTATATGCCGGAAATCGGCCAGAATGCGTCTAGGAGCGCAGAGCTTCCGGGGCCTAGGCGGCCACTGGACCATCGCCTAAAGTGCTATAGTCAACCCCCCCCCCCCCAGTTTTTGGGAGCTTCCGCTGCCGCTGATTATATATGATCAAGGTGCAAGACAGAAAAATTCGACCAAACAGAATATCGTGTATACGACCGTCGTATAATTCTTAAACAAGGAACAATCATGTTTGATTATTTTGTAAAGGAAACTTGACCATATATGATCACGTGACACTTTGGGTATACGCGCCTCCATTGTTGCCTGGAAATCTACAGGCCAGTGCACAAAGGTTAACCTCCTTAAAGTTTCCACTCTATAGCTTCAATTCTGTGTGAAGTGCCTCTTCGTAGGATATTGAGCACGGGACGATATCCCTACGGTAAAGATGAATATGGGAGAAGCTAACAGAAGTCGAGGATGCATTGACAACTTATAAAAGGTTAAGCTAGCACACTATGAATCAAATTATGATTAAAATGAATCAAAAACTATACTTTATCTTGAGTTAGTCTTTTCTCTCTGTTGTTTACCATAATTCATGTTTTACGCTATCATAATTTAGAGTTGCTTTCTTTACTTTTTTTTCTCCATATATCATAGCAAAACATTAATTTTCGTCTATATTAATTGTATGATAGTAATCGAAAGAACAAAAAACAAAGCACTGACCCACCGATTGATTAATCTAACAGAGTTTAAACATGAATGTTATGGTTTATGAGATAATCTGTAAGGGAATAGACATGGCGGTCGTATACATTGTTACGTCTAAATGATAATTGAAAAACGCAACAGAAAGCTTTTGTGAAATCGAAGATTAACAATCAAATATTTATTTACAATACTAAAATCATATACAAATTAAGTTGTTTCGATACAGCAAACAAATGAAATGTAGTCTTACTGTTCAATGATATACCGGTGTATCTCTCCCAGTCCGTATTAACGTGCAAATCTCTATGCAGTCCGTGCCGACACGCAGAAATCGCGTTCCTGTATTTTATAGTCCACACCGCTCAGCTGTTGTCCAGTTTCCGTCAGTTCAATCACGTAGATAATACAGCGGTCAAAGCACAGGAGTAATGCAACAGTCAGTTATCTCAGACAAAGGTAATGTCCAGTAGCACAATCTATAGCACCCACACAGAAGCCGTCTAAATCTCTCCTAGAATGACTAATTGTCAGGCTATTTATACTCTATCGGGTATTCGAGATTATTCTGTCAAATCAAGAAACTTCCACCGGTACAGCAGTGACGTAAAATTAAACCCAGATACCATCACAACAGCTTCTAGAACGCTCGAAAATGATTAACCCACAACAGTATGTATACAGGCCTATCATTCCAGAAACATCGACATGTGCAGATGGCGCTGTGTAGATGTACAGATGGCGCTGAAACCCAATTACCCTCATAATACGTGTCTCTTCGTAATTCGGTCACGATTACGAGAAAATTCTATGATCATAACCACAGAACAGAAGGTAAACAAGTTTATCTCAGCTCAGCTCTATTGTTCTAGAACTATCCACAGTGACCAATTTTATTCTGCAATACTAAGACACTCCCCTTCTTAAAAAGACAAAAAAGTTTCAAACTTGGAACTTTCTTGACAATTCAAAACATTATTACAAAACAAAATCTATATTACAACAGCAAAAATGTTGACAAACATATGTACACTATATGCGAGACAAACAATCAGCGATCAAATTGTTCTTGCCCTTAATATGTCTGATTTCAATATTGTATTCTTGTAACACCAAACTCCATCTCAACAATCTTTGATTTTTGTTTTTCATCTTACTTATGAAAACAAGTGGATTTTGATCACTGAATACAGTAATTGACAACGATGAAGAAGTAACATAAACATCAAAATGTTGTAAAGCCAATATCATTGCCAAACATTCTTTCTCAATTGTAGAATAATTTCTCTGATGTTTGTCAAATTTACGTAAAAAATAACATATTGGGTGATCTACACCATCTATACCTTCTTGTAACAAAACGGCACCAGCAGCAACATCACTAGCATCTACAGCCAGATTAAAAGGTGAATCAAAATCTTGTGCTGAAAGAACTGGCGCGCTCTTGAGTATGGCTTTCAGTTTTTCAAAAGCTGATTCACATTCATGGGTCCAAACAAAAGTTACCCTCTTTCTTAAGAGTCGAGTTAAAGGTTCAGTAATATCTGAAAAATTTTGACAAAATTTCCTGTAGTAACCAGCCATACCCAAGAAACGCATCAGTTGTCCCTTACATGTTGGTCTTGGAAATAGCGAGATAGCACTGACTTTAGCATCTACAGGTTTTGCCTGACCCTGACCTACAACATGACCCAAGAATGTCACACGTGCATTACAAGCGTCTGGTCCGTCATTCATAATTCAGCCGTCGTCCAGTAGAGAATATCCGCGTCCATAATCCAAAGACCTATGTCCGAATTCACTTTTCCCAAGGTTGACTGTCAGCTTGGCGTCACTCAGCCGGTTGAACAGTGCGCGAATTCTCTGTAGATGATCTTCCTATGTATCGCTGTAGACAATGACGTCATCAATGTAATCTCACATCCTTCCAAACCGGAAGTAACACGGTTGATGAGACGCTGGAACGTGGCTGGAGAATTTTTCATTCCAAATGGCATAACTTTGTACTGGAACAGACCCTCTGGAGTGACGAATGCTGATATCTCCTTCGCACGATCTGTCAGTGGAACTTGCCAAAATCCTTTCAGAAGATCAAACTTTGACACGAACTTGGCACTTCCCACTTATCAATGCAATCGTCAATGCGTGGAATAGGGAATGTGTCTGTTTTGGTCAATGTGTTCACCTTTCTGTAGTCAGTACACATCATGTAACTGCAGTCTGGCTTTGGAACGAGGATACAAGGTGAACTCCAGTTACTCCAGTCATTGTCCAATAAATGCTGAATCTCTTTTTTCAGGTAGTTTTGTTTAATGGGATTCGAACAATATGGGTGCTGCTTTACTGGATTAGAATCGACGTCATGTGAAATTGTATCAGTCAGAGTAGGAATGTCGGGAAACAAATGTTCATATTGACTGAGCAGAGTTCGAAGTTCTTCCTGACGCTCTGGCTCGAGATGACACAACTTGGAATCCAAATTAAGTAGAATGTAAAGAATTCTGTAATTTCGCCGCTGTCATGGGCTCTTCACAATTTTCATTAGTATCAGGGTCAGAACTAACTACACTTACAGGATGGATAGTACTGTTAGTGCTATCGCTGTCGATGTATAACTTTAACATATTTACATGACATAGCTGTTTGTTTTTACGCCTGTCAGGAGTCTGAATTACATAAGTAAGGTCACTTAGTTTCTTTTCAATGACATAAGGACCCTAATATCGAGCCTTAAGTGGATTACCAGGAATAGGCAGAAAAGCCGGAACCTTCTCACCAGATTTGAAACTTCGTTTAAGGACATGTTTATCATAGGTTATTTTCATACCTTTTTGTGCTGACTTTAAATTTGACATGGCCAAATCACGTGCTTTGGTCAACCGGATGCGAAAGTCCGACACATATTGTAAGAGACTACATGGGTCAAGATCACTGTCTAGGAACTTTTCCTTTAGCAGTTTAAGTGGTCCTCTAACTGTATGACCAAAGACTAATTCAAATGGACTGAAACTTAAAGACTCTTGAACAGAGCCTCTGACAGCAAACAATAACAAATGTATTCCTTCATCCCAGTCTTTCTCAGGGTCAAAACAATAAGTCCTAATCATGTTCTTTAATGTTTGGTGGAATCTTCCTAATGCGCCTTGGCTTTCTGAGTGGTATGCAGATGATTTATACTACTTTATTCCGAATTCATGCATGACGTGTTGAAGAATTCCTGACATGAAATTAAATCCCTGATCAGACTGGGGTAGGCCGACAAGTGTGAAAAACTTAACTAAGGCCTTAAAAATAGTTTTTGCCTTAATATTCCGTAAATAGTCTAGTGGCTTAGGTGAAAAAACGTGACATACCGGATTAAAGAACCAAACTTGGTACAGTTGATGTACACCTCATACGCAAACATTTCACATAGGAGTGCCCGATCTGGGTGACCCACTTCCCATGAAAATCTAAGATGGCGTCCAAGGTGGCTGCCAAACACACTAATGCCATAACCTCTGCTTGTATTTGAGATGAATTATTACTTGAAATGCCTATATATATGTATTTGGGGATAAGCTTTCCATATATTTATTATTCGGATTGATTACAATGTCGTGTCAAGTCACAATTCAAGATGACCGCCAAATATACAAATGCCAATTACAAGCGTCTGGTCCGTCATTCATAATTCAGCCATCGTCCATTAAAGAATATCCGCGTCCATAATCCAAAGACCTATTCCATATTCTATATAACAGCATTATATATCTCATGAAAAAACGTGACATACCGGATTAAAGCACCAAACTTGATAAGTTGATGTACACCTCATACTTAAACATTTCACATAGGGGTGCCCGATCTAGGTGACTTACTTTTCATTAAAATCTAAGATGGCGTCCAAGATGGCTGCCAAACACACTAATGCAATTATCTCTGCTTGTATTGGGGATGAATTATTACATGAAGTATCTATATTTGTGTTGTGAGGGACAAGGATTACAATGCCACACCAAGTCACAATGCAAGATGGCGTCTAAGATGGTCGCCAAAGATACACATGCCAATATCTCTCGTTGCATTTGGAAGGAATTGAAGACCAGTTTTTCACATATTGGAACTTCAGATGAATTACAATGATACATCTCGTCACAATTCAAGATATTTCGCCAACCTCAGTGTGTCAAGTCATGTGCCCGTCACATTCATGTTCACGGTTTCCACTGCGCTACTGCGTTCATTACCCCGAGTGGAGTATTTAATTTTGCAGATGCAATCCACAATGGCGGCAGCCTTGAAGGTGAGCTTTAAAAGTTAATCGTAGCTTGTTGTCTCTTCAGGTTGTTTCATATTAATTAGTTGTCAGGTGCCTGAATTGATGTCAAGCCAGATATTTTTTATAGTGGTGGCATTCTTCTGGGCCCTAGATCTCGTTAACCAAATACTGGATTGGTAATGTTTCAGTCAGTGTGCACATACTTGATAAAAGCATCCCGTGTTGGCAGTTTCCATCATCTCCATTTCTTTACCTATGGAACTGACTAAATCCCTTTATTGCTGTCGGGTAAATGGTTGCTATCATGCAGTATTATCGCGAATCGTTCTATCATCCACCGAACTGGCGTGAAGGCTTGCAGTGAAGGAAGAGGAAGCATTCTGTTACCCATGGTTATGCTTCCATGTCTTCACCAAATCGTGATGTGTCGGATCATGTGACAAGGGAAAATGAAAGTGATTAGAACGTATCCTCTGCAATCTCTTGACATCCATGTACATGTATGAGAATGATGTGATAATGTGTGGAGTGCACCATCTCCATCACCATCCATAGCTTGGTATCTAGGTGGTTAGTAATCAGTTGAAAACATATGTCCAACAACATAATCAAAGTATCCGTGTCCATTGTGCAGACCATAACAATAGTCTGCACAGCATCCAAGATACGAAGATGAACTCTTTGTGTCTGCTGCCTCGCTGTTGGCGGCTGTCATTGAGTTACTGTTTTCATTCGAACTGAGGAACAAAAATCTGCATGGAACTAATGAAAAGCGACTAATATTGAGCTTCTGTTCTCAAAGAAGTGCACCAATCTGCAAGACAGTTAACACAGTCAATTTTCAAGGTCAAGATACTAGAGTGACCAAGATACAATGATAGCGTGGATATTTTGTTTGAAGCTCCTATTTAATAACCTGAATTAGTATGAGGTGAGAAGCGGGTTCAGCAGGGGGTTTACTAGCGTGTAGCCGATGAGATTTTTCAATTAGCTCAGTGAGTCAGGCGCTGGACACGTTTATAGTACAAGGGTGGTGGTTCACATTCCAGTCACGAACTCAACATTGGCATTGCCAGCAAAGATAATGGAGTGGCGGCATTGACAACATTGGCGCTGTGAGCAGGGTTTGGGTGGAAGCAGGAAAAGGACTGGCCCGGGTGTCGAGTTCAATACATGATTGGGGGAAATGTGCCGGATTATCATCTGAGCGTCTAACTGAGTCGTTCAGTGATGATGAGGTACGAGAGGGTAGTTGGGATACCTTGTCAGGCTTGCTTGGGGTTGAAGTCTGCGGTGCTTTCCGTGATTGGGAGGAGGGTTTTCAGAACCGGCCCACAGACAAAGACATCATAAAAACCTTAGACAAAACTCAATGGAAATTCCTTTTGTAGTGTTATGAAAACATCATCAAAACGTTTTTGGAAAATATCTGCTGATGGAGTTATTACAACGAGTCATAATAACGTTATAGTTTTATACTGACAGTTTTACACACTCATTCCTTAAAACATTTTAAAACATTGTTATGATGTTTAAATAAAACATTGAAATGTTCTTAAAATGTTTTGATAAAGTTATAGGGAAAACGATTTCACATTTTACTGATGTTTTTTTCACCCTACAATTTTATCTTTTTAATATCACCTTTCGAAAATGTTATGAAAACGTAATGTGTTTGCTCTGGGGTGTGAGTCACTATTGCCTGTACTAGTTAGTTAAAATTTCGGTAAATTTGAGGTAAATGATCCAAATCTCGACGAGAAATTAATAATTACTTCATTTTCAGTTATAATTATTACTAAAATACCAATATCAAATGCTTTTCATGTTATGTATATAACATATCCTACCAAATTAACATATGAATGCCCAAATCTCGGTAATTTTCTTGAATTGTTAACTGATGTGTCATGATAGTCTATTACGATATTTCCTGTACGCGAAAACATATATACAGACACTTCAAGTAACATTCCAGCTCAAATACAAGCAGAGATAGGGGCATCTATATGTTTGGCTCCAGAATCGGCCAAGCTGCAACGGTGGGCCCGACGAATCTCTGGCTGCACTCGATGTTCCAACAGATGGATATTTTTCTCAGCGACAAACTCATCAGTGACTCGACCAACACGTACTCCTATCGAGCCTACATCGAAACGCTGTTGTCGTATGGACGAGAGGCTAAAAAGTCTCAGCTGACAGCCGCTTCATTCTACCAAGACACATGAGCACAGTGGACAATGAAGGATATAACAAACGGAAGGCTTTCACCGCGAACGGCGCCTCGGTGGATTACAAGCGTCTGGTCCGTCATTCATAATTCAGCCGTCGTCCATTAAAGAATATCCGCGTCCATAATCCAAAGACCTATTCCATATAACAGTATTAGCACCAAATTCAAAAAGACAATCATAGTATACATAAACATAGGCTTGTTTCTCATGGGTCGACTGCACGCAGACATTTTCATGCAAGACCGGTACCTCTTGAACAAGATCCCCATCAAAATCCGACTGATACGGGCGCCTCCGATCTTCGCCTTGATGGCCACTGACGTAGAGGGGCATGCAGTCGACTATAAGATCGTCATCCAAGACGCAGTCCTGTATGTCCGAAAAGTGAAACCGAATCCAGCCGTTCAATTGGTACACCTCAAAGCCTTGGAAACAAAACCAGCCCAGCACCCTATCCGACGTGTGCAAACCAAAGTGTTCTCTGTGCTTGCTGGAAATATGAGCGCCAACAAAGAAAACCTCTTCCTGGGAGAACTACCCAAGCGATTGATCCTGGCCTGTGTGGAAAATACCAGTTTCAGCGGAGCCTACCCAGAGAATCCGTTTGACTTTAAACATTTCGGCGTCAATTTTGTGGCCCTGCATGTGGACGGACAACAGGTTCCAGCCACGGCCTTAACACCGAACTTTGGGCGCAGGAATTTCTTTCGAGCCTATCAGAGCCTGTTTACAGCCATCGGTCAAATCAACCAGGACGAAGAGAATATAATCAGTCGGGAGGACTACGCGAACGAATACACGTTATTCTGTTTCGATCTGACCCCCACCTTAGAGAACGACCATCAGCTGGCCCTCGCCAAGCAAGGCAATTTACGGTTGGAAATCCACTTTGCACGAGCCGTCGGGACCACCGTCAATGTGATCTGCTACGCCGAGCTTGACAACATCATTCAAGTGGACAAGGCGCGCAACGTCCTGTGTGACTTTGCCACCTAACATAGATACAGACCAGATAACCACCGTGCTGGAGAATGACCCAGGGACACGTATGGTCTTTCACGGGGTGTTCGCCCGAGATGTGTTCCCATTAGACCGTGTGTATCCTGCTGCTTACGTTCTCAACACGGACCCGATGGATCGGTCCGATGAACATTGGGTGGCCGTGTACTTGACAGAACAGCAGGGCGAATACTTTGACCCGTACGGCCTGCCACCCCTTCATCCCGATTTAACAGACTTCATGGATCAAGGCACAGAGACGTGGTGTTGGAACAGTCAAACGTTGCAAAGCCTGACCAGTAGCGTGTGCGGACAATATTGCTTGTTTTACCTGTACCATCGATGCCGGGGAAGAACCTTATCTACTATCGTACAGATGTTTGACGAGTACCCCAAGGCCGAGGACCGAGATGTACTGGGCCGCCGATCATTTCAATGTTCTGGGCTTAAATTCTATCGATTTCAATGTACAAGTCCCCTGTTCTGGGCTTCAGTTTTCACGTAGTTGTTCTCACGTTGTTGTTGTTATTTATTGTTAAATACAAAACAAAATGAGATCTCACCAAAAAAAACCCTATCTTGTGTGTTTTCTGTGTGAGCCTAAAACAAGCGGCCATGAAGGCTACAACAGACATGTGGGATTCGGTCAAACTAGCCTTGAACACCGTTCAGAAAGTAGCCAATCAGTGGCCTAAGATTGGGCCAAATGTAACCAATGAATGTCCAGAAAACAATGCGAGAGCACTGCAGTAAAATAGAGAGCCAATGAAATCAGCCCACAGACCAAGTACATGTTTTGGCCTAGGTTAAAAGCGGGTATTCCAGCACAAAAATTTTAACGAGGAGTTACAAGAGCAACAGGTGGAGTGAAAAAACTATAGAGGTTCGAGGTACGGGTAAAGACCAGGAAGACGGAGAGTGGAGACTCGTCCAACACCTATAGCTTAAGTTTATTACTATAAGTTCCATGGTTTCATGTATTTTTTCGTGCCAATACGGTTCTGGGGAAAACTCGGGGTTCCCCACTGACCATTTAACATGGGCATAGTGCTGGCGATATTGTGGGGGACCCTGTGCATTCCATAGGTGTTTCGGGAGGGCGGATGAATGCTATCTATTGGCAGTCGGAAGGGGGACCTTTGACCTTTTGACCTGGATGTGACCTTTAACCTTTTGACCTGAAATTCACCCGCGCAATTCCGGATAATCAGCGCGCTCGCGCGTGCGGCCGGATAACCCGCACAGGCGTGCGACCGGGCCGGCGGGGGGGGGGAATCCCGGATGTTGAAGAGTACCCGGATGTTGAAGAGGTCCCGGATGTTGAAGAGGTGCCGGATTTTACAGTACATGCATTCTATACATGCGGTGGGAAACCCGGATGTTGAAAATCACTACATGCATAAGGTCTAAGGAAAAATTGGAACTCTTCTGTGTTCGGAGGTAGTTTTTTTTTGGTCATTCTGAAAACCGGAAGTGACATCACACACGACCCACCAAACCACGTGACCTGCGCAGTAACCTACAAAAACCCGGATGTAAGATGAGTACCCTAATTTTACATGCACCCACCCATGCACCCAGGCCCCGATAAGCCCGAAGACTGATATTAGCCCTCACTAGACAGGGCTGATAGTATATTCTAGGGTAAAGTCCGTGTTCCGCTTTTTATATTTTTGGAAACAAATCCTCAATTTACACCCACCCACCCGATTGACTCGATAGGCAGGCCGCGATAAGCCCGGGGATCAATATTAACCCTTTGGGATAGGGTTGAAGGGAGTATATTCTAGGGTAAAGTCCGTGTTCCGCTTTTTATATCTGGAGAAATTTTACATGCACCCACCCTGCCTCTAGAGGGCAGCACCATCGGTGCCAAAGGGGAATCCCCTTTTTGTTTGTTTATTTTTTGCGGAGATATACTGGACAATAAACGCTCGACCCTCGGATCGCACGGATGCTAGACTCGTCCTAATAACATCGCCCAACACCTATAGATTATGTTTATTACTATAAGTCTTCCTTCCCATGGTTTCATGGGAAAACCCTGACCTTGAACTATAGTGATCACGTGACCTCTCCGTGATGGAAAAACCCCAGAACCAAGTCAGTACATCCCATACAGTCATACCCAGGTCACGCCCGATTCACGCAGACCGGAAGTGACGTCATACCCCACACCTGCGCACTTCCATGATGGAAAAACCCCAGAACCAAGTCAGTACATGCATTCCATACAGTCAGACAAGATCAAAATACTCGCTTCTGATTGGCTGTCAAAGGTCACAATTGAAACTCTTCTGTGTTCGGAGGTAGTTTTTCTCCCCAATATGCAAATTTATTAGGTCAAAGGTCAATGAGAGTCAATATCCACTCTGTATACTAGTGATCACGTGACCTCCCCGTAATGGAAAAACCCCAGAACCAAGTCAGTACATGCATTCCATACAGTCAGACATATCCAGGTCGCGCCCGATTCACGCAGACCGGAAGTGACGTCATACCACAAACATGCGTACTCCCCGTGATGGAAAAACCCCAGAAGCAAGTCAGTACATGCATTCCATACAGTCAGACATACCCTAAGCCCTCTATATACTTGGGACTACTTTCTGTCCGCGGAGGCAGACCGCATCACCACCAGACCGCATCACCGCGGAGGAATCTCCTAACATGCCTAAACATGATCCAAGGTGAGATAATGTACGGGATGAGAGGATACAGGTCAGTACATGCTCAAGTGCACTCATTGACCTTTGATGTCAAAGGTCACCATATGCAATTTTTTTAGGTCAACCGTCAAGAAGCAACAATATCCTCTTTGTATACTACTGTCGTCGATTCTGGATTTTGCACAAATTTACGCTATACTTTCTGGTCCTGGTATTCGAGATTGCACGTATTCTGCCCTACCCCAAAGACGTGCAGTCGACGTCGAACCTTCAACGTGGCTTATCGTTGCCTTGAGTGCAGACGAACGTTTACCAGATATGATGCGGCACCGAAGATTATACATGGGTACCGGTACAGAGAAACCAAGGGACCAGAAACCGATGAACCCATTGATGACGATATCGAGACTCCATCGACTGACACTGAGAGCCTACCCACTGGCAGCTAGGCTGAAAGTTGTCGGTCTACATCCTAGGGAAGTCCGAGTGAGGAAGACGAGGACCCACCATTTGGGATCGTTTCATTGAAATTGCTGTCATTAATACCCACCCTGCTGCGATCGAGGACGCCTGGAAGGATAACTTTCAATAGACCTACGCCCAAATGCACCCCAATGCGTCGCTTGAAATGAAGTGCGATTCAAGGCATAGGTCCATCATGAAGATCAAGCGTCATTTGGAAGAGAATATGGGGTACCACCCACAGAGGCTCTGAAAAATTTGCAGGATATGTTGCTGATACAGTATTCTGAACTGTCCGGAGACGCTTTGAGATGGACCAGAGCGAATGGAGGATCGTTGAACAAGAATAAGAGAGAACATGGCCGAAGATTGGCACAACACTAGGGTATATTCTGAATGGGCGGCTTCTGATTAGACAAGAGCTAACGCGGCCGACGATGCGTCTGACAATAGTATACGAGAATTATAAAAACACCCAAGGCAGCTGCCGCAGGTTGGGTGTAATATGATGGAGGGGATATTAAAATTTGTATTACGAAATAAGCATAGGTGAGCGGGTGTGTAGATGATCTTACTCCCAGCGTTAGGGTTTCACTCAGTTAAGTCGGACGTTGGGAAAGCCTGCTTCATTCACTCTCTCACTGACTAACTCACTCACTCTTTACTCACTCAGCCTTCACTCACTCACTCATTCAGTATTCACTAATTTCACTCACTCAATCACTCTGTACCCAATGGGAGGAAACTCGGCCAGGCTGGAGAGACTCACATCCACCTGCACGGCTCATTTAGAGACTATCGCCGAAACACGTCGCTGCGCACCATGACGTAACTTTTGGCCAAAGCCACCCCAGTAGTATTCTACACCACGAGAATTTCAAGTGTCATCTAGATCATCGAAATACGCCCTTGCGTATCCCCAAAACGCCACTTTCTCTACTATTCCTCGAATGTGCATGCGCACCATGACGTCACTTCCGTTGAAAACCACCCCAAATCGGAGTCTACATGCTGAGAGCTTCAAGACGAGACTATGTACGCCATATTTGGACCCAGGATATCCCCTAGATCGCTCAAACACCCCCCACCCCGTTCGTACCACTGAATGCCCATGCCCTGTTTCGCTAATACTCCTCGATGGCGCATGCGCAACGTCAAGCTACTTCCTGTCAATGCCGACCCAGTCGTAATCTACTCCACGAGCTCTTCAATATGACACCCAGTAGACCACATACGGTCCCTGTATCCCTCAAGCACTAAGCCTGCTCACCTGGCACGTCACTTCCGGTCAATACTACCCTAGTCGTAATCTACACAACGTGCGCTTCGATATCACATTCATTTCGGCCCATTTAGACCATGTACGGTCCCTGAATCCCTCAAAGACGCACACTCAAAATATCTGCATTCGCAATGACGCCATTTCCTGTCCAAACAACATCTATCGTAATCTACACACCGAACGTTTCAAGATGACACCCTACACGAACCATCTGGCTCAGGATTACCTCACTTCGTCCCTGGATTTTTTTTGGGGGGTGTAAATTCTGCATTTTTGTTTGTTCATAGATTCCAAACCACCCCGCCAATCACGTGATCCGAATGGCCCATAACAACCTAAGGTCATGGGTCACGCCTCATTTTTCACGGTCATTCAACATACCTCAAATAATAAGAGATTTGCTCTTTTACTACTACTCCCGTACAACACCGTACTGTCCAATAACCTATGAATATAGGCATTGCTAGATAGGCGAGTGTCGCATCAGTCGGAAGCTGGAACCAACGAATTCATCCGTCAGATACAAATAACATAATTCAGTTCGCCCAGCAACTTTGGGAGATGTTCACGTAAACTGATGAGACCGCGGAATTCCATTAACCATAATGTCATTCATATATCTCTTATGGAATTTTGATAAACGATTATTATAAATGACTGGCATAAAAACAAATTCATCAATTGCGGAAAGGTCTTTATTTTCTTACATGCATTTTCGTACTCCTGGTTAACAAGAGAAGTTCACCGATGAGGGTAATATATTTTCGTCACTATTTTTGTGTGCACTTCATGGTTGAAACTTCTTTTAATAAATGTATTAACTACAGACTGAGATGTGTTCGATTGAGAGCAAAATGTTGACGATAAAGGTTATTGGATGTTCACTGAGTAGTTCGATGCAGAATAAACTTGTTTGGCCGTGTCCGATGAAGTCTTCGGATTTCGATTCATTCTGAAAAGAAGAAAAACAAGAGCCCAAAGGGGCTTCAATATACGCCTGTATATCTGGAATTACATTGGTTCAAATTTCAAGGTTGTTTAATAGCCTTGATTCCAATTGATCTAGCAATCCAGAGAAAGGTCTACAATTTTTTGCTTATGAGAATGTAACATATCACATCTTATATTGAATGATAAACTAAAATGAGCTTAACTCTTGGTAACTAGTTGACCTTGAAGCAAGAGCTGAGAGCTCACATATCCCACACTGAAATCGACAATAGTCAAACACAAGAAAATAGTAGTTTTCCTGCAAATGGATTCCTTTCAGACGAGAGAATTTTTCATGAAGGAAGAAGAAATTGATGAAGTCAACCTTCGTTCTTGAGTTAATAAACAGGTTTGAAGTTCATAAAGGATTCCTCTCCCCGTTAAATTAGTAAATGTATGGTTTTTATTTCACAACAGTTTAACTAAATGAAGCGTTTCAAACATGGGAGACAACTCCACAGGGCAATACCATATAAATGCAGGGGAAAGAACTTCGAATATTCCAACAATATTCCAACACATTTAGTCAGCTAAGCTTGATTCAGTTTTGGGGGACTGCAACCTAGACCTTTGACAAATTGATGTCATATGTATGGCTCCACTTTGCCATGCGAGTAAGGTATACTCAAAGTTTGGTACCAATCCATACCAAATGTTAATGGATGAATGGACAGAACGCAACATCGCATTACACGACCTCGTCTTCAACAGGCATATGAAAATGTGACTTTGAATGATTTCTTGATTTAGGGGTCACAGTGACCTTGACCTTTGACCTTGACCTCAATTTTGGTACACAACACATCGTCTTCTCTCAATCTATCAATGCACACATAAAATCATGATTTTTAATGATTTCCTGATTTTGGGGTCACAGTGACCTGGACCTGGCTATTCCACCAAGCGCCTCCACTCAAAGTTTCTCAAATTTGGCGATACATATCGCATGCTGATAGCAAAATACGAACGTAGCGTGCAAGATCTATGGCGCTACATTTCGTAACTTGTGTCTAATTCCGCTTAACCCGGGGCCAGGGGCCGTATGAACCCATGTACTTCAAGATCCTCATGGTACGCATATGAACAGTCACAATCAAAGCGTGACTGAGATACATCATTCTTTAGATGACGACCTTACAACGAATATTATAGATTAAGAATACTGATCAGCGATACGGATTTGATATTTTTGGAACATCATGATGTCTTGCCGGCATCATTGAAAACTGTTGACCGCTTCTCTCTTGCAGGAAACAAGCCTATGTTTATGTATACATGTACTATGATTGTCTTTTTGAATTTGGTGCTAATACTGTTATATGGAATATGGAATAGGTCTTTGGATTATGGACGCGGATATTCTCTAATGGACGACGGCTGGATTATGAATGACGGACTAGACACTTGTAATTTGACTTTGGCCTAAATTTTGGTACATGATAAACCGTCTCCCCTCAGTTTCTCAATGGACACAAAAAATCATGATTTTTAACAATTTCACGATTTTGGGGTCACAGTGACCTTGACCTTTGACGTTGACCTACATTTTGGTATGTGACACATTGTGTCCCCCTAATGTATCTACTGACACAAAAAATGTTATTTTTAATAATTTTCTAATTTTGGGGGCAGTGACCTTTGACCTTGACCTAATTTTTGGTACGCATCACTTCATTTTCGCCTATTGAATCCACTCACAAAAAATTAGAAATTTTTAACGATTTCCTGATTTTTCGATCACACTGACCTTTGACCTCTAACCTTGACCTATATTTAATATGCAACACATCGTCCCTCCCCCAGGGCATCCACTCACCAAAAATTAGAACTGTAGATAGAAAACTGTCAACGATCAATGATTTCCTGATTTTTGGCGACAGTGACCTTTGACCTCTGACATCGACCTCAATTTTGGTACGCGACACATCGTCTCCACCTGGCGTATCCACTCACAAAAAATTACAACTGTGGATAGAAAACGTTCACAGATATAGACCGGACACGAACACTTCAGTGATTTCCTGTTTTTTAGGCCCATGACCTTTGACCTGTGACCTCGACCTTCATTTTGGTACGCGACACATCGTCTCCCCATAGGGTATCCACTCGCCAAAAATTGGAGCTGTGGATAGGAAACTGTCCCAGATATAGACCGGACACGAGAACCGGACAGACGGACGGACGGACAAACGGACAAACGGACGGAAACCGCCATCACATAATACGTCCGCCTTTTGGGCGGGCGTATAAAAACCAAAAGAATAACTTTTCAATTTCAGATCTACATGTAGTAGCTTTGAGAATCAAATTTAAAATTTCAACACAAATTTAAATCATTTTTTTTTAAGACAAATACAAGAACATGAACTTACAGTCTGAAGCATTCCCGCATAGCCCCGTTGTTAAACGCCTGAAAAAGAAAAACATTTTTGTCAGAAATGAGATTTTCCAAAATATATAGTGAATACTAGACAATGCTATAATTAGTCCAAAATTGTCCCCAAATCAGAATTTTGGCTAACCACGAGTCTCAGTTTCATTGCAACTCTCTATTTTGATACGAGTCACCCTAAAATCTGAAAATTTAACAAGACAGAAATAGGAGTGAGCAGGGCTAGAAATAGTGATGGGGAATATTAAGCTGTCCATAAGTTACAGTGTCCATAAGTTGAAGTGGTAATTGGACAGGTCTTGGGAATTTTAAATCAATCACCATGATCAAGTTTATCGCAACCTAAGACATGTTCCTGTTTTCTAGAGGTGGTAACGTTTTGGCAACATGAATGACAGGTCACCACTTATTTCCGGTCCTTATTTCCAACACTGACCGAGACACCTGGTTGTCAAGAAAAACAAGAGCCCAAGGGGCTTCAATATACGCCCGTATATCTGGAATTACGTTGGTCCAAATTTCAAGGTTGTTTAATAGCCTTGATTCCAATTGGTAGCTAGCAATCCAGAGAAAGGTCTACAATTTTGTGCTTCTGAGAATGTAACATATATCACATCTAAAATTTAATGATAAACTAAAATGAGCTTAACTCTTGGAAACTGGGTGACCTTGGAGCAAGAACCGAGAGCTCACATATCCCACAATGAAATCAACAATAGTCAAACACAAGAAAAGGGTAGTTTTCCCGCAAATGGATTTCTTTCAGATGAGAGAATTTTTCATGAAGGAAGAAGAAAGCGAAGAAGTAAACCTTTGTTCTTGAGTTGATAAACAGGTATAAATTTCATAAAGGAAACCTCTCCCCGTTAAATTAGTAAAGTTATGTTTTTTATTTCACAACAGTTTAACTAAATGTAGCTGTTTCAAACAAGGGAGACAACTCCACAGGACAAATGCCATATACATGTAGGGGAGAGAACTCTGAATATTCCAACCCAACATATACAGTCAGCTAAACTTGATTCAGTTATGGGGGACTGTGACCTTGACCTTTGACAAATTGATGTATGGCTCCTCTTCGCCTTGCAAGTAAGATATTTGATACCATTCCATACCTTGAAACCAGAGATATTGCATGGACAACAAATGTTAATGGATGAATGGACAGAACGCAACATCGCATTACATGACCTCGTCTTCGACAGGCATATGAAAATGTGACTTGATGATTTCCTGATTTTTGGGCCACAGTGACCTTAAACCTTGACCGTGACCTAAATTTTGGTACACGACTCATCGTCTTCCGTCAATGTATCAATAGACACACAAAAATGACGTTCGGCCTTGAACTACATTTTGGTACGTGACACATCATGTCCCCTACTGTATCTACTGACAAAAAAAAAGCAATTTTCAAGATTTCTTGATTCTGGAGTCACAGTGACCTTGACTATTGACCTTGACCTAAATTTTGGTACATGAAAAACCATCTCCCCGTAATTTCTCAATGGACACAAAAAATCATGATTTTTAACAATTTCACGATTTTAGGGTCACAGTGACCTTGACCTACATTTTGGTATGTGACACACTGTGTCCCCCTAATGTATCTACTGACACAAACACATGTTATTTTTAATAATTTTCTGATTTTGGGGTCACAGTGATCTTTGACCTTGACCTAATTTTTGGTATGCAACACTTCATTTCCCCCTACTGAATCCACTCACCAAAAATTAGTAATTTTTAATGATTTCCTGATTTTTAGGCCACACTGACCTTTGACCCTGATTCTGGTGTCACAGTGATCTTTACTATTGCCCTGGATCTAAATTTTGGTACAGGACAAAACGGCTACCCTTAATTTCTCAATGGACTCAAAAAATCATGATTTTTAACAATTTCATGATTGTGGGGTCACAGTCACCTTGACCTTTGACCTTGACCTACATTTTGATATGTGACACATTGTGTCCCCCTAATGTATCTACTGACACAAAGAAATGTTATTTCTAATAATTTCCTAAGTTTTGGGTCACGGTGACCTTTGATCTTCGACCTTGACCTATATTTTGGTATGCAACACTTCATTTCCCCCTATTGAATCCACTCACAAAAAATTAGAATTTTCTAATGATTTCCTGATTTTTCGGTCACACTGACCTTTGACCTCCGACCTCGACCTACATTTGGTATGCAACACATCGTTCCCCCTTAGGGCATCCACTCACCAAAATGTAGAACTGTAGATAGAAAATTGTCAACGACCAATGATTTCCTGATTTTAGGCAACAGTTTCCTTTGACCTCTGACCTCGACCTCAATTTTGGTATGCGACACATCGTCTCCATCTGGCGTATCCACTCACAAAAAATTGCAACTGTGGATAGAAAACGTTCACAGATATAGACCGGACACGAACACTTCAGTGATTTCCTGTTTCTTCGGCCAGTGACATTTGACCTCTGACCTTGACCTTCATCTTGGTAGACACATCGTCTTCCCATAGGGTATCCACTCACCAAAAATTAGAACTGTAGATACAAAACTGTCCCAGATATAGACCGGACACGGGGGACGGACGGACGGACGGACGGATGGACGGACAGACGGACGGAAACCGCCATCACATAATACGTCCGCCTTTTGGCGGGCATATAAAAACGAGAATTGTTAACGGCGATATTTTGAAATTGAACAGATTTCTCTGAATCAAACGTTCAGATTTGGAAACAAAGGTAAAGATCAAAGAATATTGTTAAGCTGGTTGATTAGGCTACATTTGGATTGAGCATCTGAAGATTTGGGCAGGGGTTGTATGATATATGAGCCAACAATTCTACACCATGACCTCAAATAGAATGAGTTGAATTTTTAAAAAAAGCTATTGCTTATGTGTGTACTTCCAATCAATTGAATCCAAAGCCTTTTCGAAGTCCAGTTCAGATATTTGGTGATCCTTCTCTCTAAAAAACTCAAGTGAAATTTCACTCAAGTAGGCCTAAGAGTGGAAATTCTTCGCACGCAAGCACTTGAGTGAACAATTCCATTCAACTTGAGTCAGTTCAACTTGAGTGAAATCGACTTCACTCAGCTTGAGTGAATTACCAACTCACACTTGAGTGAAATTTGAGTGATTTTTACTCAACTTGAGTGAAATGAATTTCCACTCTTATACTCGTGAGGGACATATATTTTCGTCACTATCTTTGTGTGCGCTTCATGTTTGAAACTTCTTTTAATAAATGTATTAACAACAGACAAAAGTCAGAATGTATGATATTTCCAAAAATCTAAAATTGTTGAATCTTTAAGTGTACTGGTATGTTTTAATACATTCCAAATTATGTCTTTCTTATCTCCCACTATTGACTCGGACCCGGGCAGCAGACTGCGAAAATATCGGTTGAATTGGTCCAGCAGTAGTAGCCAGTTGGACATGGCGGCTGTTCGCTCCCACAGTTTGCCACAGAACAATCTGAGGACCCGGGGCATGTCATTGAAGGTGGCTGGCAACCTGTAATAATATATGGTATACAATACTTGATGTCATTTAACATTTAACATTGTGCGGGGTTTTTCCTAACTTCTGAGTAGTGAAAAATTAAGCGTTTCAACCCGGATGATCATGGAGGAGTTGGAGGAGGGGAGCAAGAGCAGGAGGAGTGGAAGCAAACGAAGCAAAAGCATGGGAAGTTGTAAAACCGGTTGGGAAATTTGATCAGGGCGAAAGAGCGAAAATTCCATCAATTCGAATCATAAAGTATGGTTTAGGGCGGAGGGGGAGGGAGCCGGGAAACCTATCATACCCAGGTAGATTAATAAAATAAATACCGATATACAAAATAACAATATCTGGCGCCTGACCGGCTATAACTTCTATCGTACAAAAGGCCTGGGTCATGTAATGCTGATTTAGGCCTGTGCTACAGCATAAAGGGATATTTTTAACTCTTGAAACTAGCAAATTTTCGACTCAAGGTTGCCCAAATTATCATTGATGTTAGCGTTATGGTCCTTTCTTTAACTTGCAGGAACTATAGTTGATGCAAATTAAACATTATTCACGTTGAAGCATTGACTGAAATCAAAGTATACTACTGGACCATATAGGTCCGTGTAGGCCTAACCTTGCATAGTTCAATTTTCGTTTTTGGTTTCTCAAAATCAAAAATTGAAATTTGACCGTCAATTTTCAATTTTCGTTTTTTGTTTTTGTAATCTCAAAATCAAAAAGAGATTTGTATCTAAATAATATGTATACGGATATAAAATAATTCGATATCATATCGAATTAAATTGTATGTAGACATATAATAATTAATGTCAACACGTAAAACAGCTCTGTGATTGGCTAATAATATGTGTCTACACGAAATGGCGATTTTTGTCCCTACGACCTACCATAATCGTGTGATATCAGCGGCGACTTTGCACTGGAGGGGCACGTTGATGTTTGGTTTAAAGTGCTCTGATTTGTTCATTCTTCTGTTCCGCTCGCAATGACCAATAATTGTTTTAGATGTTAATTTACATAGAAATTCTATTAGCTTTATTGGACAATTAGCTGATTATCAAATTTAGAAATGAAAATTGCGTTCATAGTATTCCTTTTTTGTGTTCACCTATTTCTCTTCAAACGCGTCAGCGCCGTCCCAGAGGAGTTACGGAAGTTGGGAAAGAATACGACTTTCAACCAAAAAATCAACAAATCAGTTTTTCTTATAAATAATCAAAAGCATAAAAAAAATATAAGCAGTTCATTTACACAGGCATGGCGGAACAGTGGGGGGGGGGAGGGGGCGTCCAAATATGTTAAGCAAATAAAACAAACAACACACACATACGAAACAAAAAAGAAGAATAACGCGTAAAACACTTATATCTGTACTGAATGCAGAATTTAATTCCCAATATACATGAGGGGCATCCTTGCTTCTTCACATTTAAAGCTGAAGTTGTGTTCATGACTGCTACGTATATGGTAATTTGCATGGAATATGCATATGCGTCATCCAAGGGTTAGCTGATCTATAAAACTTCTAAATCAAGCTAAAACTTAGTTTCATATTATATCGTTTTGTGTTCATACTTTTCTTTTCAAACGTGTCAGCGCTCTGCAACCCTCTGCTGAAATGTTAATTTCTTTGAGATCACTGCGTATAGTTCGAATTTTGGAAAGGAAAAATACTTTTTTAACATTCAGAATTGATCAACTCAATTTTTCTTTTAAATGACGAGAAAAATCATGAAAACAATCTCAAAATGCAGCTGATTATATAGTGATGATATGTCGTTTTATATGCCGGAATCAGCCAGAATGTGTCTCCAGCCATCTAGGGGCGCGGAGCTTCCAGGGCCTAGGCGGCCCCTGGACCCTGGCCTAAAGTCCTAATACCACCGCCCACACCCCCAAAACTCTTGTTTTGCGGGCCTGTGGGCCTGAGATCAAAGGTCAAATGCAGGTAAATAAGTTACTGAAACATAGTAGTAAAGGAAAATCAAATGATTCCGTGAGCAAAATCACCCAAAGTCCGTTTCATACCTTGATGTGGATTTATATAAAGCATGGGGTTATATATAGAGACCCCATATTTCGACATTTCACCCTAATACCACCGCCCACACTCCCCAAAACTCTTGTTTTGCGGGCCTGTGGCTGAAATCAAAGTATACCATTGGACTATACCACAGCCGTCCGCACGTCCGAGCGCGACTATGTTGTTCAAAAGTTAAACCGGAAAATTATTATCGTATTATATTATACTTTGTATGCACTTTCCAATGCTTGATTCAAGCTTGAGGTGTGTAAACTTTGACTTTCAACACAGACTCACTGTTCCAATGTGCATGTTTCAACAAAATCTGGGAGATGGTAACTCATAAGTGTCGAAATTTGAATCCTGCTTTTAATTTCCCCGATTTTGGTGAAGCATGCACATTGGAACAGTGAGTCTGTTGAAGTATCCACACCTTAAGCTTGAATCAAGCATTGCAAAGTGCATACAAAGTTTGAAATATATGTATTAAGGCAGTGTGACGTCACTGGACCTAAATATGATCGCAACAGACCACCATATAATACCATGCTTTATTTGCAGTTTACTCTGTGTAATAAAATCGTAAAAATTACAATAAATATTTTCTCACACTGTTTCCAATGGTCTTTCATTTGATGGAAGATTTACTTGAGGGTTTACTATCACTTTATCTTTATGGGATAAAACTTCAGGAAATACGAAGGTAGCCAGAAGGTTCATTCGTGTTGGTGTTGTGACAAGGAGTCGTTTTAATATTTTACTTAAATCCTTGGCTTCGATTGTTTAATATTTAACTGCATGTAATCAGTTTGTCTTATCTCCCACAGCACGAACAGTTTTTATTTATATTTCTAATTTTACAGTTTTTCATAGCTTACTTGGGCAGCATACTGCAAAAGCATCAGCTGGGTCGATCCAACAGTAGGAGCCAGTTGGACATGACGGACTAATTCCTATCCAACAGTTCGCAACAGAACAATCTGAGGACCAGGGGCATGTCTTTGAAGGTGCCGCACACTCTGTAATAAAATATGGCATACAATAATCAATGTCATTTAAACAGTTAACGTTTTTTCTTCACGAGCGCTTTTTAGTAGTGAAAAATTGATAGTTTCAAGCCGTATGTTTAGAGGGGATAACCAAGAGCAAGTTCATGAGGAGAGGGGACAGAAGGATGGGAAGGAAGAGGAACAGAAATTGTAAAACCGGTTCGGCATTTATGATCAAGAGTGCAAGAGCGAAAAATTCGACCAATCAGAATCATGTATGTTATTCCCGTGACCATTCGGCCATATTTCATCACGTTACTCTGGGTATAACGCGTCAGGTCGTGTACATTATTGCCCCTTCTTAGCTACAACTGTTCCTATCAATAATACCTTCGGTTGATAGTCACAGACGACGTGTATGGATCTCCGTGTGCTATAACGTGTACCGTATAAAAGTTCATTTTTATGATCCATATACCTGTTATTTTCGTGAAGCTAATTCCTTCTTTTCCACTCTTGTCGCTTTTACTTAAGTTTCCAACGCTGGAGATTAGCTGTACACGAGTCGTTTTCACATCGGCCCTGACCTTCCCCATATTACGGTAGACGCCATATTGTGTGTATTTGGGCCACTACGCATGCGTAGTCACACAACATGGCGTCTACCGTAATATGCGGACGGTCAGGGTCGACGTGAAAACGGCTCGTGTACAGCTAATCACCAGCGCCGGAAACTCAAATAAAAGCGACAAGCGTGGAAAAGAAGGAATTAGCTTCACGAAAATAACAGGTAAGGAGCATAAAAATGAACTTTTATACGGTAAGTTATAGCGCACGGAGATCCATACACGTCGTCTGTGACTATCAACCGAAGGCATTATGGATAGGAACAGTCGTGGCTAGGCCCTTGTATAGGTTACACAAAGAGAAACTTCCTCTATAGCTCGATAGTCAAATTATCAATTCCAAAGTATTGGCACTGATATTGTTTTCCATTATTTGTTCAGTCTACAAGAGAGACAAAAGTGGATGTGCAGTTTCCCGAAGATTTTCATCCCTACATCTTTATAAACTACGTTGTGTTTCATCCGTACACATGAGATCAGCGCGACATTTAGTTGGGGATTCCTAAGCCGCTTCTAGTACAAGATCCATATTCTGTACACATACCTGCCTGGTGCAATGCCGACCTGACTGATATAATGATTCATTTACTATATTAATAAGTTTGAAAGAAAATATTCAAGTTCAACGAGACAAATCTGACAACATCACCATGCGCATCTGCAGATATCTCTGAGAACTGTCAAGGATAAAGCGAAATTAATCTCGTTGAGATATACCAATCGATCATTGGCCAATATTTTCTGATTAGTTTTCATTCGGTGAGTTGAATTTTTGTGATTTGTTCTTCAAGCGTTACAACTATTCCATTATTTACATTTAAATGGAACGGTTTGTCAAAAGTTACTGCTCAAATTTCCTCGCTTTAATATATAACATCTAAAGACGAGGGAGCCATCAGATAAGGAACAGGCGAAAAATAATAACTTACTTGACTCGGATATTCTCACCCAGAATGAGAGAAGCATAAGCGCCAAGAAGGCAGCCCGCACTCCGCCTAGTCCACCGTGTTTCATCTTGGATAAACTTAACTTCAAGACCACTGTAATACGCGAACTAAAGTACCGAGCTTATATATTATTTCCACAGGCACCAAATATCCTGTGAGTTATCCAAGCGTTGCAGTCTTGTTTTGACGTCAGTAGTATGTAGCAATGATTTAAAGTCACATTGACCTCATTAAAAGGGCCCCTGGGCATGTATTCTTCCGCGGTGATGCGGTCTGGTGGTGATGCGGTCGCGTGAAAAAGCTTCCGCGGAGAAAAAACAGTCCCCAGACTTCAAATACGCTGCATGATCCGATTGGGTCGAGTGAGGTATCAAAGTGAAGCATTCGTGAAGGGGCATCCAGTCATGGGTGGGTGCATGTAAAATTAGGATTTTTTCCCGAAAATATAAAAAGCGGAACACGGACTTTACCCCTAAAATAGGGTAAAACACCTATCAACTCTAGCCAAAAGGGCTAATATCGGTCCCCGGGCTTATCGGGGCCTGCCTATCAAGTCAATGGGGTGGGTGCATGTAAAATTAGGATTTTTTTCCGAAACTATAAAAAGCGGAACACGGACTTTACCTCTACAATAGGGGTCTGTATTATACAATATAAGGGAAAATACCTGTATGGTGTATGGGGATGGTCATTTTTTTTTTCGTGGGCTTTACTATGGGTTGTGGGGTCGCGTTTTTCTCGTCTCGCCGAGAAAAACACGATGGGAGGGATCCCGGAGCGAAGCGGTGAAATTTTTGGGAAAAGTCACCGAGGTCTGTATATAGGCCCATAGGCTGGCCATGGGGATATAGGTCCAACCTGGGAAATTCACACACGTTCATTGTGATATGGGTTGCTTGGATTTATTTTTCACGTCTCGTCATTTAGAAATTTTTGGAAAAAGTCACCGAGGCCTGGGTAGGCCCATAGGCCTATACTGCATGGCTATGGGTGTATAGGTCCATACGGGGTGGACGTTTTGGGATCTAGGTGGGCCACTAATGGTCCGATGGGGTCGAGTGAGGTATCAATGTGAAGCCTATGTGAGGGGACAACCAATGGGGTGGATGTGGGGTAGGAATATCGTCATTCTGCGCATGAGCAATAGACAAAGTGTATGGAAATAGACGTTTTGGGATCTAGGGGAGCCACTAGTGGGCCGATTGGATCGAGTGAGGTATCAGTGTGAAGCCTATGTGAGGGGGCATCTGATGGGGTGAGTGCGGGGTTGAAATATCGTAACCCTGCGCATGCGCAGTGGACAAAGGGTATGGAAATAGACGTTTTGGGGTCTAGGTGGGCCACTAGTGGGCCGATGGGATCGAGTGAGGTATCCATGTGAAGCCTATGTGAGGGGGCTAGACTAGGGTGTCGTTTTCATTCTGCTGCGCAGGTCACGTGGGTTGTGACGTCACTTCCGGGTTTCACTTCCAAACCCAGAAGAGTTCCAATTTCCCCTTAGACGTCCGGATGTTCAACCTCCGGGGTTTTTTCCCGGCCCGGCCCGGCCCGCCCCGGCCGCAGCGCGCGCGCGCGTCATCACCGGCAGTGCGCGGGTGAATGTCGGGTCAAAAGGTCAAAAGTCACATCCTGGTCAAAAGGTCCAAGGTCTCCCTTTCGGCAAGGTTCGGAGACAATGTTGCGGCATCGATATTCAGAGCTTGAACCCCAAAAGGGGATTGTAAATTAACCTGGGAAGGATGGGCAGTTCCATTTGGACCAATCAGCGGTCGAGAGAAAAAGCCAATGAGCGATCGATAAAAGAACCAATGGACGGATACTAGAATTTTGCTCACGCCCGCGCCTACATCCGGGTACTGGGATGCCTTCGCCTACGTCCTCGCCTGCATCCGGGTTCTTGTACACCCAAGTAATTTTTTCTGAACATGGATGGGTTAGCTTTGGCTCCATTCTAGGCCACTGATTGGCTAATACGGTGTTCAAAGCCAGTTTCATGCATTATGCTCATATAGAAAACATACAAGACAGGGTTTTTTGGTGAGATCTCATTTTTTTATTCAGTGATCAACAACAACGTGAGAACAACCACGTGAAAACTGAAGCCCAGAACAGGGGGCTTGTACATTGAAAGAACTGAAGCCCAGAACAGGGGGCTTGTAAACTTAAGCCCAGAACAGGGGGCTTGTGTACATTGAAAGAACTTAAGCCCAGAACGGGGCTTGTACATTGAAATGATGGGCGGCCCAGTCATATACGAGTACATCGCGGTTCTCGGCCTTGGGGTACTCGTCAAACATCTGTACGATGGTAGATAAGGGTCTTCCCCGGCATGTCAAGGACATGTTTTAAGAAAAGATATCCTGGGTCTTCGATGTGCGTCGTCGCTGGGTCGGTCGTCGACTGGTGCGTGGTCTCGGTGGTGCAAGTCTTTTATTCCCTACGGTGCGTTGTGCTTTGGCCACCAAGACGCCTCCTGCTTCTTTGGCCCGCCGTTTCAAGGCTTCTTTGGGTGCCGTACCCCCCAAGACATCACCGGCGACTTGCAGTCCACTGCGTACCGCTTGTTTGCCGATTGCTTTCACCCCACGCGTCACCAAGGGCAGGAATGTTTTGGCGATGCTTCCGAGTATGTTTCCTCGTTGCATGCGTGCACCACTAAAGACCGGAAGGCCACCGCCGGCCTGTTGGGCATAATAGTCCATATAGCTGCGTGCATCGCACTCGTAAGGCACCTTCATCATACAAAGTGGGGAGCACGTGCTTGTCGAAAATGAAGTGTCAGCACCACTTTCACGCGTTCGAATGCCACCGGTCGTCCCGTGTCATCTCTTATATCCACCGTGATAGTGTTGCTGTCGGTTTGTCGTACGGGTAGGTAGAGCATGTGGGTGAAACTGTGGGTGACTTGATCTCCATACGTCTTTTTAATGGGCATCACCCGTAACAGAGGTGTGTTGATATCGCCCACGATGTGGTTGTCCACCACGTCCGAGTAGACGTAGAGTCCGTACATACCCGACTTCATATCCATCAGGATCTCGCCTTGGTGGGCGGTGGGACCAGCGAACGTCTGTAGATCGAAACCCAGCATTTACTGTAGGATAGGACACTCGCGTTGGCGGTGACGTTAAGCTGTGCCTTGTCGTTGTGTGCGTTGTAATCGAAGTCCACGTGATTCTTGAAGGGATAGGATTTGATGGGTTTTGAAGTATTCGTGACCTCCCGTAGAGCCTTATAATGCAACAGTCTTGACAGCCCACCTATGAACTCCTTGGGAGTATCGTATTGGCCTTCGGGGAGGGTGAGTCGGGTGTCTTTTCTTTCGTAGGTCACCTCGTACCACACTTCATTGGCTCGCACGTTGTACCACGAGTAAGGGTATTGGATATCCACGAGGCCACATTCCCAGCGCCCAGGTAAATGCAACGGTTGCGGTAAGTGGGTCACGTACTTGGCCAAGGTGTTGTCAGGAAACACATCCAGCGAACTGTTACTGGGTAGGGTGAGGTAAAACATGGCGACTGAGCTGTCCTGCTGCTGCTCTTGGTTTTAATAGGTGTTCCAGGCCTTGGGCGGTTGTGTTCGGCGTCGTGTTCGTCGCGGTGACTTGCTACGTGTCACGGCTCTGGAGATGTGGGGTGTCCTGATCAAGGATGGTTTTTTAAAGGACTGAAAAGAAGGTGCCCGTTGTGGTGGTGGCGTTTTGGGGGGTGACTCCGGTTCCCATTCGGATTCCCAGGAAGGTAGTGGGCCACTCGGCGATTGCTGGGTTCGCTGCATAAAGGCCCAGCGGTGGGGGTTCCCCACCAATTCCTGTGGTACATGCATGTCTTTCAAGCCTTGAGAGCCTCCCATCCTCGAGGATCCGTGTGCGACCTGGGTTTTACGCATCAAGGTCATTCACTAAATCCGTCATGTGTGGGGTCAGGGACCACCTGATTCTGTACCAGGAGTTCGCCTTTATCATTCCAAGTCATGTTAGGATTCTGTTTCATTCGTTGTAATACCAGGCCAGCTTGTTTCTTGAACGATGCAGGTACACTCTTCAGGACTTCGTCTTCCACCCACTGTGGGGCTGTGGGTGGTACCCTGGTAATGGCGGCTGTTGGAGCGGTGCTGAGGTCGGCGGTGTGTCACGTGGTGGTGGTGGTGGTGGTGGTGGTGGTGGGGTAGAGAGGGTTTTGTATTGGCCCATGAACGTCATGTACCGTTGAAGCGTCTCATTGTACCGTTGTACTTTCTCACTGTCGCTTAACCCCGGTCTCTGTAAGATCTGTTGCATCTCTCCATCGAGGGTGTTTATGGTCTTCACCGTAGGTGGGACAGAGTAGGGCGATTGGAGGTTTTGAAAGAACCGTGGTTCGACGAGGACCATTTTTTTCGTGTGGTTCATTGTCGGCCGAAGAGTCCACCCAATACTGGACCCAACACGGAAGCGGCCAACAGTGCTAAGATGGCCCCGAGAAAGCCGCCTTTCTGTAACACCTTTTTCTTTTGTGTTTGAGGGACCCGCTTGTGGACTAGGGTTCGGAGACCTGTCTTATGCTTGGCCAACTTGGTCTTCTGAGCCGGAGTCAGTGGTACGTTGCCTTTTAACAGGTTGTACCCGATCTCGCACAGACAGCGTACAAGGTCAGGGTCCGCACCGCGTACAATGGTTCGTGCCCGTGCTGAGGGGTTGTGGCATCTTTAAAGGCTTCCAACGCAAACGGTGTGCGGCCGGGATACATCTGTCTCGCCAGGTGCAGCAGTTGAGTGGAATCTCTCGGGTTTTTGAAGACCACCAGGTAGTGGGCATTTAAGCTGATGTTCCGATGTTCTTTGTTTTTACTGAACAGATTCTGCACAATGTAGATGATGCTGAGCCGTCGATGGTGGCTGCCTTTGGTAAAGCGTTGGGTGACACGCGCATCCGTCTCCGCCATGAGATCATCCAGAACCACCAAGGTGTCGGGTTCCAAATCGGCCAGGTTGGGTAGGCCTTCCACGAACGTGATGTGGGGCATTGCTGCATACGCTTCCTGCCATTCTCCGTAACACCACACGACTCGGGCAATGGTTGGGGTGATCATGCTGTCGGCGTGTTGAAGGAGCTTCCTGACGAAGTGCGTTTTGCCGGAGCCCGTCGGTCCTGCGATGACGCAAGTGAAGGGATGCTGCCACCGAGGGTCCATGGTTCGAGCTGTATGCGCTGTCCTGGTAACCCGCTCTTGTAAATTTCGTACGAGTGAACTGGAGTGGTGGTGGCGGGTACAACGTCGGTCGTCGTTGTCTGTTCACTGTGAGTGATGATGGTGGTGGGTACAACGTCAGTCGTCGTTGTCTGTTCAGTGTGAGGGATGAATTCCTCACAGGATTATTCGGAAGAGAAAGCCGCAATTTTAACCCAAAACTGGTTGGCACCCAGACTACGACGGGCTTTATTCTCATCGACGCAACACCAAATGGTATATTCCGATTGAATATCAAAGAGGGCCGAAAATCGAGCTTTCTCAAAGGGTGGATTCTGATTTGACAAAAGCAGCCGACGATGCGTATGATACACATCATACTTGAATTGTAAACATGGCCATAGTGGCTCCTCCAACATGGGTGTGATGTGAATAACAAAATGTGTAACACACAATGTGCTTGTTGTTGTTGTTGTTGATGTCTCTTGGTTGTGTTAAGAATGTATGTGGCTGAGCATATTGTCCCGATGAGAGAAAGTTTTCTGAGAGAACGTACACGTACTCGACATCATGGTGCCCGGTCAGACTCACTCACAAGCGCATACACACACACATCTACATCCACCCACCCACACAGAGGCGCACGCACACGCGCACACAGACACCCACACACACACACATACACACACACGTCTGACTCACACGTCTGCGCATGTGCAGAATAACAACCACCCCAGTCGAATTCTACCCCGCGAGCGTTGCCCACCTCACACGGTCGATTTGGCCCACGGATGGTTCAAATAATAAAAACATAATTTTTATTTTGTGAATAAACACCATAACAAACATACCCAGGGTGGCTCCCCAGCTAACATAACCAGAGTGGTTCCCCAGCTTGGATGTGTTGTGATGGAGGGGATAATAAGTTACATGAACATCGCTGAACTTGTTGTTATTGGTATAAGCTTCAATGCGACACCACCTGTCCGCTATATTTGGAAAGATATACCCCTAGACTGCTCAAACAAGCCCTCAAGGGCGATGGATTTGGTTATTGTGACCAGAAAATTGGTGCGTGTCAGTAGTGGGATTCGAACTCACTCCCGCATGTCCAGATCAGTATACCCATTTCCTCAGGGAAGGAAATTTCATGGATCTTCAGACTGAAGCCTTAGACCACTCAGCCATCCTGATAAACACTGGTTAACGTGGTCATGATGATTTATACACAGTGCTATATTTCTAGAATGGTTTTACAATATGGCGAAGTACCGGTACAACATAAAGGTGCGTGTCAGGAGTGGAATTCGAACTCACGTCCCCGCATGTGTAGATCAGTACTTAAGACTGGCGTATTAGATCACTCGGCCATCATGGCAAACGCTGGTTATCACGGACATAATAAGTCATATATAGTACTACATTTGTTCTATGGTTTTACATGTCGCGGTAGGTACGCCGTGAATACCCTTATGGCTACATTTGGCCGCATCCTAGCTAGGCCACTGATTTGCTACTTTCCCAGCCCGCTCATTGACCTACTACCTAGAATAAAATTTGAAGCCCACATTTCTGTTCAAGCTCGGGGCATTGACAACTCATGTTTTATGCTCGTTAGACATTGTACAGACTACACGCAGACAGGTATGGCAATTTTCATGTTTTCATTCAACAACAACAACAACAACAACAACAACAACAACAACAACGTGAGAACAAGAATTTAAGCCCAGAAGACACTTTGAATATTTAAATGATCTGCGGCCCAGTCGTACCCTAGTACATTTCGGTTCTCGGCTTGGGGGTAGTCGTCAACCACGACAACAGTGGAAGAAGTAAACAGGCACTATTGCCCACACAATGAAGCCCCCTGCTATAAGTCTTGTTTAATTGCAAGAGTAAGGAACTTGGAGATGAGATAAATAAGAAAAAACGAGCTCGGAGCTCGTGGAGCAAAACTGCCCCTTCTCTACTACTCCATGGCTGTGCATGCGTATATCGCCCCTCTCTGACTCTTCCAGCTAAGAGCTTCAATAGGATACCCATAACGGCCCATTTGGACCAGGGATGGTCCACCTCTACCCAACGTTCATTCAAATGCCCTTTTTCTATACTACTGATGACGTCACGGATGACATCAATCCGACAAAATCTCCACTCCAGTCGGACTTTACTCCACGAACGCTTCTATATGACACCCCGCACGGCAAATTTGGACCATCGATGGACCATATCCACCCCAAAACGTCCACTCAAATGCCTTTTCCCCACTATTTCCCTAACTGTGCATTCGCATGTTAACGACATTTTCAATACACACCACCAGTCCAGTCGGAAGCTCCTCCACGAGTGCTTCAATCTGACACCGGAAGTGACGTCACCTTCACGTGACCTCCCCAGCCTCACACAAAAACAGCCACAGGGAATTGTATCAATTGGATTGCATACATACGCATCTCACACCACATGTCTACCGGTATACATGTGGTGTGAGATGGGTATGTATATGCAATCCAATTGATACAATTCCCTGTGAAAACAGCCTCAACAAAACAAGATTCCACGGCTTCCTAATACCTCGACTATGAAAAAGATGATTATATGGTATAGGAACTTTGTGGGGTAAATATGTTTCGAGCAAGCTGTTTTTCTGTGAACATGGCTCTAAACATTCGACCGTCCTATCTTAAACCACACGCTCCATGACTGAGTTTCCATAAGTGGCGTTCGACGTGAAACGTCACCATACCGAGGAACAGACAACAGCCGCAAATATGGATGTTCGAATCAGACTAAAAAAGGTATCTTGCACTACTAGGCCCCATGTGGGAGCTGTGTACCAAATTTCAGAAAGATCCATGAAATATTTCCTGAGGATTCACGATAACAATGTTTCAAGGGGAAATTCAAGATGGCCACCTTGTGGCCATATTGGATTTTCGATTCGGAACGAAAAAGGTATCTTGGGCAACTAGACCATAAGGGGAACCTGTGTACCAAATTTGAGAAAGATCAATGCAGTACTTCCTGAGAAATCACGATAACAAAGTTGCATGGAAAAATCCAAGATGGCCGCCTGTTGGCCATATTGGATTTTCGAATCTGACCAGAAAAGGTATCTTGCCCAACTGGACGACAAGGGTGTATCAAATTTGCGAAAGATCCATGCAATACTTCCTGAGAAATCATGATAACGAAGTCTAAGATGGCCGCCTGGTGACCATATTGGATTTTTGATTCGAACCTAAAAAGGCATCTTGCATATCGAGACCCTAAGGGGGACCTGTGTACCAAATTTGAGAAAGATCCATGCAGTAGTTCCTGAGAAATGACGATAAAGTTTCATGGAGAAATCCAAGATAACTGGGCGCAAACTTGCATTTTCATACCGTGGATGGTCCCTGCGTTTCAACTATTCCCAGTTTCTCCCCGTATTTTTTCTTCAATATTTTTTTATGACGATTTATCACTAAAGATGTAGCCCTTTATCCAGTGTTACTTTCTCGGCCATACGCGGTTGCATGGCCGACCTGCAGACTCTTATTCATAAAAAGTGTCCAATAACCGGCCAGTCATGCTAATTTGAAGTCAACAAGAAATTACGAACAATTCAAATGAAAACACATTTAAGAAGTTCACCACAGTACATCTTCACCAGCCAAGTCGACCACAGTACTACTTCAGGGATTATAATGAGTTAATGTGATTGTCTCAGAGTCCACAAATTTCGTTTTTTCTTCGTTCTGTATGAAGACAAAACCATCCTTTACTTTATCTGGCCATCCGTTGAAAGCCTGTACAGATATTGTCTTTCCTTTCGACATTTTCAAGCAGATTGGAATCAAGCCCACGCGTGTCCTCTATGTTTACAGTTTGTTACATTATCGATCGACCTTAAAACGGTAGTGTGTCTGAAATTGCATACTCCTATGCACGGTTGTTTGTTGTAAATGGTCGTAGCTAGAGATGATACGACGAAAATCGCCCAGTACAAGAGAATGTCGTAAAAATATGAACTTCCGCCATTTGTAAAGCCTGCGATCGATGATTTCTAGGTAAAATATCGTTTATTAAAGCCGAATATGGGTTTTTTTGATCGACAAAATTTTCGCCATACATTATTTTACGGGCATCCAAACAGATTCCCGTGAAACGAATGAACGGGTATCTCCACGAGTATCGGATACCCGGATACCCATCGAAACGCAAGGCCTGTATGTTACTGTAACAGTTTGTGGAAAAATTCCAATCATCTAGAAATCCTATTGGGTTGAATCTTATAGGATTTTTCAGAATCTCATAGGATTTTTTAGAATCTTACAGGATTTTTCAGGATTTTCAGAATCTTATAGGATTTTTTAGAATCTTATAGGATTTTTTTAATCTTATAGGATTTTTCAGAATCTTATAGGATAGTTTAGAATCTTATATGATTTTTTAGAATCTTATAGGATTTTTCAATTTTTTTTTAGAATCTTAGATATTTTTTGTAAGGGGAAGCCCCCCAAGTTATGCTATAAAACTGACAAAGTCCAAGAAGTGTCTTTGAGGAGTACCTTATATTATAACGAACAATAACTAAGTCTCAGAAGTGTCCCTGAAGTCCCCCAAGTTTTGCTGAAGAACTGACAAAGTCCATGAAGTGACTTTGAGGAGTACATTGGATTATGCCGAACAAAAACCAAGTCTCAGAAGTGTCTCTGAAGTCCCTCATTTTTTGCTATGAAATTGACAAAGCCCATGAAGTGTCTTTGAGGAGTCCCTTGACTACTGCCTTTTTCTAATGAAGTACCTATGAAGTGTGCCAGTATTATTCTCTGCTGTTGAAGTGCCTTTTCAGTGTACTCTTCAGAGGCACTTCTAGGCACACTTCACATGAAGTGTGACACTTCTGGACAGTAAGGGAGGTCACCTGAAAGACCACCACTATGACCGCCTTCAGTGAAAGTAATTTCATTAAAGTGATCGTAAGCCCTCAACTAAAGTTTCCATCAAATGAAAGACCATTGCGAACAGTGTCGGAAAATATTTATTGTAATTTTTTACGATTTTATTACAGAGAGTAAACAGCAAATAAAGCATGGTTTTCTATGGTGGTCTGTTGCAATCATATCTTGGTCCAGTGACGTCACAATACATACATTTCAAACTTTGTATGCACTTTCCAATGCTTGATTCAAGCTTAAGGTGTTTCAACACACAAACACTGTTCCAATGTGAATGTTTCACCAAAATCTGGGAGATGGTAACTCATAAGTGTCAAGTCAAATTGAATCTTGCATAATTTAATTTCCCCGATTTTGGTGAAACATGCACATTGGAACAGTGAGTCTTGTATTGAAACTCAGTATACACACCTTAAGCTTGAATCAAGCATTGGAAAGTGCATACAAAGTTTGAAATATATGTATTTAGGCCGTGTGACGTCACTGGACCTATATGATTGCAACAGGCCACCATAGAATACCATGCTTTATTTGCAGTTTACTCTGTGTAATAAATCGTAAAAAATTACAACAAATATTTTCCCACCCTGTTAACAATGGTCTTTCATTTGACTTTATTTGAGGGTTTACGATCACTTTAAACACTAGAAAACTACCAAGTTTGGAACATGCAATGTAGTACAGACCTGTCTTACACGCCTTTATTTCCTATATTTTCCTATATTTTATTCAGAAAATTCCTATATTTCTCCTATATTTTTGCAAATTCCCTCCTATATTTTCTCCTGTATTTTCACTGTGAGCCACTTGAAGGCCTGCTTTCCATTAAAGTCTCTTATCGTAATTGTCGCCAACCAATGTTTTGAATCTCCAATTATAAAGGCAAACAACAGAGCAGAAGGATGATGGATGCATGCTACTTTATTCAGAACAGAAACCCAACTATTAAGGCAAGGTTTACTGATAATTTTATCCACACAGGCCAATAGAAATCCTCCCTCCCTACCCAGATTTATTTAAAAAAATGATATTAAACAGGCATTTTTTTTTAACCAACCAGCCTAAAGCTTTGCTTATAGTTTCTAGTTCAATTTAATATGTCACATCAAGAAAACAGACGTACGTCACCTCAAAGTACCGGTAAAGATCGGATGCTGGTTGTCACATAAATAAATGAAGCCTGCAATAGGGGTTTTAGCGCGTATGGATACCTGAGCTTGCTACTTATACTATAAAGGTTATCAAGACGTGAAAGTGATGGAAATTGCACATTAAGCAATTCCTATAATTAATATCATCGCCAACCTTACGTAACTTGAAAAAAACTTGTGGAGATCAATCCTTGGACTACCTTGGACTACATTCGCAGGCGGATCAATCCTTGAGAAAAATATTACGGGTTGGCCATGCATGGGTTATGTCCCCTGGTATTTCGTGGAGAGCATTGATCATTCAGGAAAAAAGGGAAGGATAATTTGGTATTCAGGGGCAAAGGGGGCAATATTCCATTGCTATTTTGAAAGCAGAATGGAGAGAAAAGACTGATGAAAAGGGAAACATATGAAACGGGCTGTAGAACTACCTTCAATTATTCTTGGAGCAGTTTTCATTTGGGTTGTATCGGGTATCTTATTCAGCAAAGACCATTCCATTACCCGAGGGTTCCCGATTGTCAGTAGAATTTGACCAAAGCATAATTCATAATAAAACTTTTTTTTTTTTTTTTTTTATAAAATGATTGCACTATATCAATAACCCAAAAGATACAAAAGGCACACCTACAAAATACATTCTGTACTGGATAGAAGTTTTGAGCACCTGCTTTCAGTAGTTTTCAAGATATGGAATGTTAACGAAAATGGTACGGACAGACGAACAGACAGACGGACGGACGGACGGACAGACGGGCCCACAACAATATCCCTATGCCCATTCGGGCTGAGGGGTAAAAAGGTTTCTTCCATCAATAGGGCGAGTTTTTGAATAATTGTTTGCAGCCCTTTATTGCAAATCTGTGGAATCACAACAGACAACATGCAGTCAAACGACCCCAAGCTAGGGTATGCTGAATTCTCCCAAGACTGTTCCCTCTTGTATGGTGAATGTTAGTTGGGCCTACAGAGAGAACTAACACTCCAATTCAGTTTGTTAGGCATGTTTGTGAGTGAGTAAGATTTAACGTCGCTTTCGACAATATTTCAATAATAACTTCCTTCTAACCTATGAAACTGCTGATATATTCATGAAGAGGTTGTTTTCCAGCGGAACATCCGTAGTCATGGAGCATTTCCACGGGTGAAGTAAGAAGCTTGAAACATTTTTTGGCTAGTTGTGATTTTTTTTCGTATGTATTCTCAAGAAACGAAAAGACAAAAGGCCTGGGGTAATACCCTGGTATTAACTTCCTGGATTCAACATATATTTAGATGGCATTCAAATTTGAATGCAAGTGTTGGAAAAGCTGTTAGAACATGGTGCCCACACAATTCTTACTTGTGAAGAAGGACGATGCATGTAATTCGGGGAAGAATAATTAAAGCCGAAGTCACCGTCACCTTTTGTGAAGCAAAACCATAAATCAAACTGAATGGATTATGTTCTAGTACTAGTTCAATTCAACAGGAACGCAAGTTTCTATAGGTGATATGTTTAGTCAGAACTCGGCCAACAATCTCGTACAACTGTATTGTGGTCTACATTTGCACGGACTGTGCTTGAAAGTTCTACAATCAAAGTACCACTACAGAAATAATCTAGAGTGGTCATGGAAGATATATGTTTGGGGTGTTATTATACAGCATTCGGTAATATATAGTTAAGTCAACTACACCTCATTACCTGGGTTTTGCCACAAATGGTCAATTCTGATAACGTATTGGCTCCTAAAGCATGTAAACTGAAGATGTGGAAAGATGAGAAGAGGTTGAAAGGTAACATCAGCATGTGGATCATTCTCATTATGCTAACATCGGGTAAGTACATGTATATCTCATACTAGAATGTAAGAGGCGATCAATGTAATCCCAACGAACAAGAAAAAGAATGGTAAATTGAATTTTAGGTACATAATATGTTTTATTCCAGACAAAAAAGTTAAATGTAGCTTTTGAACATTTATGATGAACATTACTGTTATATGGAATATGGAATAGGTCTTTGGATTATGGACGCGGATATTCTCTTATGGACGACGGCTGAATTATGAATGACGGACCAGACGCTTGTAATTGGCAGACTGAACACTACATGAAATATATGTTATTACTGTTTTCATTGTAGTTGCTCACTCTGCATGTACCAGAGATTTTGCACCTCAAGGTGAGATAAATGCTCAATTATAATTTGTAAACAACTTACCAAAACACAGGGAGAGAAAGAAATATAAATTTAATGTCATGTTCAACAATATTCCAGCTACATACATGTATCAATAAGCAAAAGGGAACTTCATCTAAAGATGGTCATACAGTGGCACATGTCATACAGCTATTAAATATTCATGACATGGACTCAATGAAAACTAAATTCAAATGAAATAGGTTATACCCTATAGCTAATTGAATTGGGAGATATGTAGGATATTAGGTTATTTAGATGGAGTTCAAAACATATTTCTCCATATATGGTTAGAAAAAAATGATAGCTAGATATTGGAAAGCATTCTTAAACAATCTGTTCAATTCATTTTTTTACAATTACAGCATGTACATGAACAGTCCTGCTCAAAATTGAGTACCATTTGATTTGAATAAAAGCTGGACAGAAACATCAATTCCGTTTGTCCATTAGTGCTTTCACCTGGAACTGTGGTCAAGCGAACCTGGTCACAGTTGACACTGTAACCATGCATAACAATACATTGTAAACAAGGTGAACATCCTTGTATCCCAGCTGACCCACCTTGTAGTATAGTCCTCCATGACACCAATACGACTATTTCTTGGGGATCTTTGCTGATATCACTGTAGCATCTGCAATTTACATGTAGGTGCAATTCAAGCGTGATTTTAATTTTAAACAAATCTGTTACACACATCCACATTGAACAGGTTGGTGTAGTGTACCATTTTATTGAATGGTTACTTTGAACACTGACAGTAAACTCACTATTCCAGTGGTGTGTATCCAAAAATAGTGTATCCAATGCTATTACATTTATAAGAACAAATTTCAAACCACGTACCTTAGCATGATTGAAGTATGACCTACACATCCATTTTTAGGGTTCATAATTTTGGCGGAAGTACAAGAGAATCAGCAATATAGTGAGGTAATAAATTATGAGGCTACACAGAATCACCTTCACCCATTTGTTATTTTCATACAGGTTTTCACTATCCAATATTTCAGTGGTGTATCCATGCTATGAGAACAGTATCACCTTTACTGGATCTGGTTACATTCACCTGTCTGTGGCACTGGTCAAGAACAAGAACAACCAAATGATACAGTGTCAGTGTGATGTCATCCCACCCACACCTAATGAGCTGATATTTGTGTACAAATCACCAAAAAGTCCATTTGGCTGTGTGACAACCATGAGAGTAAACCACAATGGAGAAGTCTTCAGTTGGAAATGTGATGTGACAAATATTGATTCTTCATATATTGCAAACAAGCCTGAACTTCTGAAATTTGATGTTGGAACAGTCAGCATGTGTCTGGAAATTCAAAACACTCCAGAGTCAAGTAAGATATATATGGCCAATCAGTAATACTTATAAGAGTATGCTCTAGTGAGGCAACAAAAAAACTAAAACAACCATGAAACAAAATCCCCACTAACAAAACCCCCAAAGACAAAACCAAAACCCTAAAACACAAAATACAGACAAAACCCTACCTTGTATTAAACAAAGACTTATAATAGTGAATATCGATAATTTATTTTCTCAATTATGATGTCCCAGGCATGATATTATATTTATTAGAGTGTCTCCCTATATAAATTGTAATGAGATAAAACTGCATATTCCCCGGTCAATAAAACTGCATATTCCACCCCGCATGGAATATACACTAAAGGGAGATAATTACAACAGAGGTCGCCCTGTTCTCTCAGTCGCGCTGCAAACAGCCGATTACGGAGCAGTTCGTCGAGTTGATTTTAGCTGGAGAACACAGCAGAAATAAATGATCTCCCCCCATCTAATTGTAAGTAGAATCGTACCCAAGCACATTATTGGAGTAACTAACAAGCGGCACCGAACAACTATACGTGCGTTGCGAGATTTACACGATAGTAGTGAAGCAGCTCCGAATCAGTGGAATCTCGTGCATAAAAAATAATGTTGCTGGCGATTGTCCACTGAAAGCAATCAACTCAGAAGGATTGCGCTCTTCCAAAATTAACATAAAACATGATTTTGCTCGAGAGATAATACATTAGCACAGAGTTAAGTTGATAAATATAATAATGAAATTATTGCCTTGTTGTGAGGGGAATATGCAGTTTCGTTGCCCCTCGGCTGTGCACAACCTCGGGGCAACAAAACTGCATATTCCCCTCAAAACAAGGCAATATTTTCATAATATTTATCTCTGTAAACGTTATAGAGAATAACAAATAGTTTTGCTCTTGTACTGAACAGATTTAATAAAACAATAAACTCTATGAAAAATTAATACCCAATTTGTACACCTCAGCAAATAAATAGTCCCAAGCTGAACAGCTGTGTATGGTGCATTACATGCATATATCATGTGTACATAAATACAACTGTGGGTGGTTTGTCTGGTGGGTTTTTTGTCTGGTGGGTTTTTCGTCTGTGGGGATTTTGTCTCATAGGGGTTTTGTTTGTATACCAGTGTGACTGTATGTCATTTTAAACCATGTGCTTCAATTCATTTTTGTAAAATTTCTAGCGAAGTTTAATACGCCCTGGATCAAGACGAGCATTATCTCTACCTTGAATGTTTCCATTTGTCCGTAAACATTCGAAGACACTGGGGAAATGAATATTCCAGGTTAGGTGAATCGATCATTTAAAGATGTGATCAACCTCAAAATCAAGACTGAAATCGACTTTCTCAAGCTCTGAGAAAGAGATATAAGTTACAAAATATATACAAAATAAAACACATTTGATGACTTAAAATTAAAACTTGTCTACCATTTATGAGAGGAAAAATATTGATCCTAAAAAATAAACGGCATTTTATTGCTGTTTGCATCGGCAAGCATACATTTGTGGTGTGTTCTACCTATAGGTAAACTCCACCAGGTCCGGACTGACTTTAGCCAACGTTACGTATGAGCCTTGACATGATCACATCAGTTGTAGTCTCTGCGCAAGTGATCTGCCTGTAGATATAGATAGTGTATATATTTTTGTTGTTGTTTATTATGACTGTGAAAACTGTGACTTGTACTCCAGAAGGTGCTTCTTCTTAAAGAAGGAATTTCCGAAGGATACGATACATGGCTGCAGTTGTTCAGTTTTCAGATTTGTGAGTGTTGCTACAAAAAAATAGGCCATTTTCATTTCCATGCACAACACACAAACAAAGGCAAGACAGAAGCACATTGAAGCAGGCAGAGTTTCTAATTTCCATCACAAGATATAATTGAATTCAATGTACTGTCATAAAATATAAAAACTAAGATGTTTTAGCATGCCACTCAGCTGAAAAAAGCATATATTTTGCAGCTGATTAAATCTTTAAGGTATACATGTATCACCTTCCTGAATCAGAGCTCTTCCAAAAACATACAAAATGAAAAACAACCCACGTGAAAAACAAATTTTTTGAAGGTTTTTCACAAGAAATAGACTTTTTGGGGCCTATTAACGGAACCTTCATGAATTAGAAAGTCATAATCAACAGCAGAAGAGCATAATTACTATATGATCAAGAAATGATAAAGTTATATCAGTGTTAACCCTACCTGGCCTGGGGGGAGGGGGCACTTTCCGCTCCCCCCCCCCTCTGTTGGTTTTTTGCTCGTATCTCCAGAACGAAAAAATATTGAGAGCTGAAACTCAGTGACTTTTCCGACTATCATATTGGGGTCATTTTTAGCCTATTTGCATGACCCCCCGAGCAGGGAATCATGGGCAAATTCAAGATGGCGCCCATGTGGGGGTACCAGAAAAGTGATGTTTTCGCCATATTTCTTCAAAAATTACGCAAAATTGAGCATGTTGATTCAAGGCGATTCTATGCATTTTACTGCAACCATATGCCTTAGCATCACCAAAAAAATACCCCCTGATTTGTTCCCCCTCCCTCCCTTCCCCCATTAACCCTACCAGGCCTGGGGGAGGGGGGACCAAAATGCCCTCCTACCAAACTTTCTGCGATATCTCCGAAACGCCAAAAAATGGAGAGCTGAAACTTCGTGATGTTATAGGTTATCATATTGGGATCATTTTGAGCCTATTTCCTCTCCGAACAGAGGATCATGTGTAAATTCAAAATGGCGGCCATGTGGTGTACCGGATAAAGTGATGGTTGTGTCAAATTTCTTCAAAATTTATGCTTTTCTGTACGGAAAAGTGGGTAAAACTTATTTTATTTCATATCAGATTATTATTTACTAATTTATCATGCAGTTTTTGCGAAGAAAAAAAAAAAATAAAAAAAAATTGAAGATTTTGACCAAAAATCGTCCAAAAATGCTCTTTTTGAAAATGACGTCAATGACGTCATCATGGCGGTCATCTTGGATTTTTTTTACATTTTCTGGTAGAGCTTGACCCAAAGATATAGTGTCGTGAGTTTCAGCCCTCTAGCCTTAGCGATAGCGAAAATATTTAGGGGGGGGGGCACTTTCCGCCCCCCCCCCAAGGCTGCGGTACACCCCAAATTGCCCAGGCCAGATAGGGTTAAGGAATAAATATTCTCTCCAATGCTCATGTTTTAGATGTATCACAGGCAGAGATCAAATGCTATAAAAGAGATTCACTATCAACAATAATCCCAGAGACAGTGAGGTCATTTACAACAGAAATCACAATGAAGACCACAGGAACATCACAGCCATCCATGTTGACAAGCAATTTGACAACTCAACTGGCATCTGGAGGAGTAAAACAAACCGCAACTACACCTCTTCAGACAACAACACAGAGCATGGTTCACGAGGACACAGAAACATTCCCAGGTACATCAGGGTTGGGGATAAGGATTGGACATGGTAACCTGTGCATGCAAGCAGTACCATGGCAAGTTATTGGCATTTGCTGCACTAGAAATTATCATGTTGAGGGGTACCTGGTGACCGGTTGCTGGTTCTCTTCAATATGGATGGACCCAGCAATAAATGAAAACCCGAGCAGTTGAAGTCCCCTGATGTTGAAACAACTGATTTGGCTTGGAACCGTAACATTCAGTACCTAGAGCAATCGCAAGTGAGATCCAGTGGAAGGAACCCACAATTACCCAATTTGTCCTAATCCGGTCAGGATAGTTATTGTCTGGAAACAAAGCTATAACTTGGCCCACAGGTGGCGTCACCTATACGTGGATCTGCGTGAAAAACAATCCCAAGCGAGATCTTGAGTCGAGGTACCCACGTAACAAATTTTAAAAGAATCCGTTCAGGTTTTCTAAAGTTATTATCTGCAACAAAATTTTAACTTGGCTTTAATAAATCCCTGAGACCACTCTGCTCCATTTAGTAAGAGACGATGCTGTGTGGCCAACAACCATGCGCACAAAAGCTCCAAACTGCATGCAAAAGCTCAAACAAAACATAGAATTTTAGTAGTGGTCACATCAACTTCGAAGAGGCTCAGGAACAAGGCCAGACAGATTGTGATAATAATACATTGCCACCCTCATTCACAATAAAATAGTTTGGCTAAGTTTCCTTAAGCGATGTCATTTGCAATAGAAACATTTTAAAAACTAGAGGTTCCGCTTTGACCCTTGGGTTGCCGCTCCGGCATGAAGCCTATGCTGGTTGTTTTTTTAAGCAAAAACATACGTCTCCCCCAACCTCCCACCTTGCCTTGAGTGGGCACATTATTTAAGGGAAAGTGCTATAAAATTAATGTAGAAATAAGTGTCAAGTAGTTCTCTTGATATTTTGCCGACAAGGTCTGTATATACATGTACAATTAGATGAATGGATGGATGGACAATGGACAAGGATGAATGCACGCACAAACCAAAATCTAATCAAATGAGGGGGCTATTCCAATGAACCTTCCAATTTTGGTGAAATTCCGTTCAGTAGTTCTCAAGATATCTTGCAGACAAAGCCTGTATATACATGTTCATGAAGATGGACGGACGGACGGACGATGGACACGGATGAACGCACACACACACACCAAAACCTAATCAAATGAGAGGCTATCCCAATGAAGCTTCCATCCAAGTTTGGTGAAATTCCGTCCAGTAGTTCTCAAGATATTTTGCAGACAAGGCCTGTATATACATGTACAAGTAGATGGACAGACACCGAACACGGATGAATGCACGCACAGACACCAAAACCTAATCAAATGAGGAGGCTATCCCACTGAAGCTTCCGTCCAAGTTTGATGAAATTCCGTCCAGTAGTTCTCAAGATATCTTGCAGACAAGGCCTGTATATACATGTACAAGTAGATGGACGGACGGACGGACACCGGACACGGATGAATGCACGCCCACACACCAAAACTTAATCAAATGGGGGGCTATCCCACTGAAGCTTCTATCCAAGTTTGGTGGAATTCCGTCCAGTAGTTCTCAAGATATCTTGCAGACAAGGCCTGTATATACATGTACATGAAGATGGACGGACGGACGGACGATGGACACGGATGAACGCACACACACTGTCACACCAACACCTAATCAAATGAGAGGCTATCCCAATGAAGCTTCCATCCAAGTTTGGTGAAATTCCGTCCAGTAGTTCTCAAGATATTTTAAAGACAAGGCCTGTATATACATATACAAGTAAATGGACGGACGGACGGACACCGGACACGGATGAATGCACACACACACACCAAAACCTAATCAAATGACGGGGCTATCCCAGTGAAGCTTCCATCCAAGTTTGGTGAAATTCCATCCAGTTGTTCTCAAGATATCTTGCAGACAAGGCCTGTATATACATGTAACAGTAGATGGACGGACGGACGGACACCGGACACGGATGAATGCACGCCCACACACCAAAACCTAATCAAATGAGGGGACTATCCCACTGAAGCTTCTATCCAAGTTTGGTGGAATTCCGTCCAGTAGTTCTCAAGATATATTGCAGACAAGGCCTGTATATACATGTACCAGTAGATGGACGGACGGACGGACGGACACCGGACACAGATGAATGCACACACACACACCAAAACCTAATCAAATGGGGGGGCTATCCCAATGAAGCTTCCATCCAAGTTTGGTGAAATTCCATCCAGTAGTTCTCAAGATATCTTGCAGACAAGGCAAGGGGACGGACAGACATCCATCCATCCATCCATCCAACCAGACAGACAGACAGCACAAACACTAGATGTCTCCCCCTAACATAGTTGGGGGAGACATAATAAGGTACTGCATAAAAGAGGTGTAAATGTTTTTTATTCTTAAGGTTGCTACATATACTATATGCATCAAACATAAGGCATTTTAGAATTGCTTGCATAAACTGTATATCATTAGAATATGAATAGCAATGTTTTCAGTAAATTGTCATCAAATGAAAACTAATTATGGTCCTCAAAGACAAATTCAGAGAAAACTTAAGGAGATCAGGGAGGCATGGTTTACGTCATATTGCAGTATTGTCTTGTAGTATTAGCCATAGAAACTATGAATTTTAACTTCCTTTTTGATATTACAGTAGCCATCATAGCAGGAGTGTTGGGAGGAGTGGTTGTCCTTGTAGTGACAGTCATTATCACATGTGTCATCACCAGGTAAGGAAACAAATATTCTATCAAAGTTCTGGTTCATAGATAATAGAACATTATTTCACAAGTTTCACAATGAGTGACTGCACTCAGGACATTTGACTCTCTAATTATGCCCCCCCTCTAATTAGAGGGGGAATGGCATATAGCGATCGCTTTGTCCATCCGTCCATCTGCCAATCCGAATTGCTTGTTCGCGCAATATTTGATGGACAGTATTGAAACTTGCATGAAATGTGGTCAGTGCCTCGTAGTTGTGTAGCGTAGATTTTTTTTTCCGAGTTTCGGTTATATTTTCAAGAGTTATGACCCTTCGTTCCTGAAATCTCCGTGGATGGGACTTGTCCGGGCCGGATCTTGGTTAATATTGTATGAACAAGTATGAAATTTGTATGATATGTGGCCATTGCCCCATAGTTGTGCAGCGTAAAGTTTCTTCGCATTTCACTTATATTTTCATGAGTTATGGCCCTTTGTTCCTGAAATCTCAGTGAATTGGGACTTGTCCGGGCTGGATCTTGGTTAATATTGTATGGACAATTATGAAATTTGCACGATATGTGGTCAGTGCCCTGTAGTTGTGCAGCATGAAGTTTCTCTGCGTTTCGCGCATATTTTCAAGAGTTATGACCCTTTGTTCTTGAAATCTTTATGAATTGGGACTTGTCCGTGCTGGATCTCGGTTGATATTGTATGGGCAAGTATGAAATTTGGATGATATATGCAGCGTGAAGTTTCTCTGCATTTCGGTTATATTTTCAAGAGTTATGGCCCTTTGTTCCTCAAACCATAGTGAATGGGATATATATAATTGTCCAGGCTGAATCTCGGACCATATTATATGAACAAGCATGAAATTTGCATATACGAGGTCAGTGCCTTGTACTTGTAGTTGTGCAAAGTAAAGCACTTTGTTCGTCTGTCCGTCCAGTCGAAAGTCCCGGCGACCATCTTGCATCAAAACATTGTACTATCACTTGTTGGTTGATCGGCTTGATACTTGGAATATGTATTATGCGAGACATGGCGAAAAAAAGTGACTGAAACAGAATTTTTATAATTATGCAAATTAGGCCTCCACCGACCAATACAGAACAGAACAATGGCAGGACAGTGTCGGACTAAAGCCGAATGGGGGGCATACAAATATTTCCTATGTTAATACATCTTATTGCTTTTTAGGTTTCATTTTAATTACATTCTAATATGGATCAAATGGTCTAAAAATGTATTTCAGTCTGGATCACATATTGGTAAATATTCCATATTTTTTCAGGAGGATGAAGAAAAGGGAAGCAACGGAGCAGAACTCTGAGGGTCAAGCAACAATGGTAGACAATGACATACACATGGCAGCCAACCAGGTTGTGAATGGTGTTGTGACTAATGATGATGAAACTGTTGTGACTAATGATTATGAAACTGTTGGGACTAATGACTATGAAACTTTTGTGACTAATGACTATGAAATTGCTGTGACTAATGAATATGAAACTCTTCAAGCTACTCCACAACTAGAGGAGCCGGGAGTTTATTATGAAAAGCTAGGTAAACAAGCTGTGAAAAACAGAAATGGGCAGTATCAAAATAAGGCCTATGACGAGAGCCAATAGCCCAGATGGAACAATATTGTGACAAATGCTTATTTAGTGAAATTATTTGTCATAATGTATTTAGGAAATGAAGCGAAGATAACACGTCATATTTTGCTTTGTACTTACATGAATATCTTTATTGTTCACTCTGTACAGAAATACATAGCTTTGATGAATTGTTCTTCTTTGGATCTCACTGCAATATCGCGGGCAGTGTGTTGCTATTTTTAGCTCAGCATGGTAAATCCTATAGTTCACGTGGCGGTTCAAACTGTAGTATTTCTGGATTCCAAATGCCCCCGACGAGCTAGATTGTGTGCTAACGGTTACATTATTGTTCATGGTTATTGATTTATGAACTCGCTAACGATAATTCATGTTGGTATTGGATAAACTCCTAGCGATGTCACTTGTATTTTGATGTCACGATCTTCGTGGGCAGCCATCTTGCTTGTTGTAATTATACTCTCGCGAATACTGTCATGTTTCTCTTCTGTTGATTGGCATACGAATACTGTTGTTTGCTTGTGTATTCATGATCTAGAATTATTAACTAATTGCTAGATAACTCATAAAGGTGGTTTCTGTATCGAAACATTTGTTTATACGCAATTGTTGTCAGTCAAAACTTTGGTTTGAAGAGTACTTGAATATCACGTGACCACAGCGGCGGGAAAGGTATAAATTGCGCAGTTCTCGCATTTGACTTCACTTTGCCGTGGGCGAGAGCCCAAAGATGTCCTGCTTTTAGAAGCCCCCAAAAGCAAATAGAAGAACCAGTAGATGTACTAATAGATGTCATAAGACGATAAGAAGTGCCAGCCTTTCTTCAGATTTAATCAGACGTCCACTGTTTCACTTCAGGTATGATGCAAGCTTGGTAAAACAAGCAAAACTCAGACGTCCCCGCACTCACAAATAGAGATGTATTTCCATTTCGTGATTTAGATGAGTTGACACAGATGTAGCGATAATCAGAAGTATATCCCTTCCTGAAGTCTTGAATAAATAAACGTCCCTAAACTGTGATGAGTTGATAGAATTCCTATTCTATCGCACTGTAGATGATTCTGACAAATAACCTCACCCAATCATTTCAGTTCAGTGTTCCACTCAGTTTGACTGGCTATATTGTTTTTATCAGCGAGGTAGAAAATCAGAGATGCTCGTTGGTCACGTACAACATGCAGCAAACGGCAACAATGTTACAATGCGCTCGCATTCCACAGCTATAGTCCGTTTCAATCGTGCGGTCCGATGCTGTTGTGGTCACGTTCATTTTCATAACAGAAGCTACATATATGCCATGATAGATGAAACTGATATGATAATTTACGACAGTCAAAAGACTATTTGTATGCTGGTAAGTGGCATTTATTGGTTATACATTGAAGGGGAATTTGTCCTGTAAAAATACAGAATAAAAGTGTGTCATTTTCCTTTCAATACTGGAGTTAACTTCTTCTATTATATGTGGGTGGATTGGACCACCATTAACATTTGTGCATTGGTAAAATCAGACTTTAACAACATCCCAACCGGGATAATGAGTACAAGACAACAAGGTTGTTGTTGAGAACGTTATATTTACTGCTGAAACATCTCACCGACATCCTCATAGGTGTTATGAAATATTAGCAACATCTTGGGGATACCTTTTTCTATATACGAGTTCAGATATCTCTCTATATCTGTGGTGTCAGAAAACCAGACTTATTATCAAAGTATCTTACTGGGAAGATACTGAGCTGTCCGAGAAGTACATAACTTGCTGCTATCCTGACCGGTGTATATTCTGTGGATCATTAGAGTGTATTTTAACTACATTATACTGTAATCAGAGTCGATACCCGTAACAATATGGAAGATTACTTTCGGAAAGAAATGTTTAACATAGCCCTTGAAATCTTGCCAAACATCAAGACAAAAAGAAACCAAGTGTACTTGAAACACCATGCCCACAAAAGGATGGCAAAGCCAGCCATCTCTGACTAAAAATATTTGCAATGTTACATTGATATCATTGATGAATCCCTAAAGTGAATTAATCATTTCCAATTAACATCACATTAATCGACAGAATCTGGGTATGTTTCATGAGCTAGAACTTCAGGTCACAATTTGTGAGTCTTAAAACCTGATTTCACTATGTTTTAATGTTGGGAAATAACTGACACATTTCACACAATAAAGTTGATAAAATATTCCTTTCTTTTTACTGGGGTAATATGAAGCATATTCACATGCCAGACCAGTAATCACTAATTAAAAGTATTTTCCATATTAAAGCAGATTGTAGCCTAGAGCAGCTGCTATTGCCATGTGTCCAGAGTTGTTGTGTTAATGTGAGAAAGGTTCCTTCAATACAACTGGCCCTATGAGTATTGAGTGCTCACAAAATTTTGCAGATGATTGCAAGGATAAGGACAGCAAAATGGCATGAAATCCAAAATGCATGCTGGCATCTGACAATAATATGATTTCATTGCCAGGTCTGATATCACGCTGTCAGATCTGGTGTCACATTAACAACAGTATTGGCAACAGAATGGTAAGAAAAAGGTTAAATGTCATGGTGCATGTATCTGGTAATAAACGTAATATTCCAAATTCATGCAAAATTTAGTGCAAAATGTTCAAGAGTCCAATAATCACCAAAAAAAAATCTTAATTCTACATGAGAGATCATTGCCAAATATTACGACAAACCATATAAACATTTAACATTTTGAAACAAGAGTTTAATTAAATCCAAGATACGCGCCGTTGTTACATACACAGCGGACAATAATATGGCTACACTCCCAACAAGGGGAGAATAGCCTAGAAGATAAATATGATTATGTGCAAGAAAGGGGAAAACTGTTGGATCAGGTCGAGGAGATCATGTGCACATTTTCACATGGTGATGATAATATGTGACCAATTTCAAAATAATCTAGTAAACACTATGAGGAGTTGCATTCACATGAGAAGATAGCAATGTAAGTGGTTTGTTTTGATGATCAAGGGGCATAGCACAAATAAAAAGTGACATCGGAGGAGGTCGAAAAGATCAGGTGGACATGTTTTAATGGTGAAGATAATGTGTGGCAAATTACAAGAAGATCCAGCAAATATATCTGAATAGTTGTGTTCACAAGAGAAGGCAGCAAATCGAAGTTGTTCTGTGTTTTTCTTTGATCAAGGACCATATCTCCGGAGAAATCGTCCTATTGTTAAATCCTATTGTTAAAAGGAAAACATTTTGGAGGGAAATAACTAAAACAAGCTCTTAATGACATATGAAACGCTGAACGTGACATTAAACCATATTTCTCTCTCTGAATGCTGACAAATTGTTTCCGAGCTCATTGTTATCAGTTTCATATATTAAAATCAAAGTAATCTGTCTAACAAATATATTGTCAGTATCTTGCCTGAAGCTGTCGGTTGTTTCAGAGAAATACACTTACAGGTATACGAGTTGTATCAAAGTAATCCTGTGTGAACAGTGAAATTTCAGTCTTACTTGTCATGCACGATCTCTTCATACAGCTGCATGCATGCAACAACAAAACATTCAATTTGCAATTATCAATAATTAAGCAAAATCTTTCATTACATATTATTGATTTATAGGTATTTCTGGTTGGAAACTGGAAATAAATTTAAACACTCTCCATAGGTTATGGATGGGGAAGGCAGAATCATCCAAAACCGCTGTCTTTTATGAATTTTTATATGGGCATACTTGGAAGGCACAGTCAAAATGAACTAAAATCCTGCAAGACTATACAAATTTACATTTTAAAAACTATGCTGTTGTTTGTTACCAAAACAAAGCTTCCATTAATTGTAATGCCTTATATCCTCCAATCGGAGATCTGTACAGTAGAAATTATCTCCCTTGATCATCCACCAGGTGGTGTGCTCCATGCATCTATCCTTATCTTTTCCAGCTGTTACTGTACATACTTGTCCTACATGTATTAAGCCTAGCTGGCTCTTTTGGAGAGGTCGGGTTGGGTTCATCTTGATGTAATGGAAGGTTTTAGGCAACAAATATCAACATTGTTTTCAAATGTTAAATATTTATTGCTCAAAACTGTACCTTCCATTACATGAAATGCCAGAATCCCTGAGCAGCAGTGGATGGGATGCTGGTTTAACCCTCAGCTTGATGTATGGAGCAGGCCCTCTGCACTGATCTTGATCTGGTGACAGTATAGTAAAGTCACTGATAATTTCCTTTGACTATAAGAAGAAATGTATAGGGATGTCAAAGGATAAAGGCAAGATGGTAGAAAGGTGGAGTATTGTACTGTGACCAATACACCCATAAATTTATAATGCCAGTTGATCAGTATCCGGTGTCATATTGCCAATCCACTTGATGTCCCTTCACTTTAATTCTGTAGCATGCAGTGTCACTATGTATCTTGCTTGAATGCACTGCTCCCGCCGTTGTTTGGCTGCTAACATAAAAAGTTTACATGTAATTTTTAAACTAAAACTTACCTTACTGACATATGCGTTCATGCGCAAACACGGATTAACAAGTGAAGAAATTAAAACAATAGCACAGTTCATTTTCCGCCTAATCACCCACGCCAGCACTCAATCACAATAGATCTCCACTTCTTACGCCTAGATGTAAAGATCCTAAGCGGGGAGGTCGAGTGGGACCATTACTCTGTCAGTAAGGTAAGTTTTAGTTTAAAAATGTAAAAATTACATGTAAATTTTTTATATTTTTTACACAGTAAAACTGACCTTACTGACATATGCGAGAATCCCATAGCAGGACGGAGGGAAATCAAAGTGACAGTGACTAATGGCGTGAGGATTAGACGGATGCCAGCATGAGACTTCATGCTGCCCATCAAGCTTAAAATAAATGAGAGTCCCATCCTCAAATAGTATGACGTAAAGGTTGTATGCGATCTCAAGTAACAGGCCCTCATAATGTCAGTTACTGATCTAGGTCCATAAAGGCCAGGAAGCTGTAAGCGTCCTGATCTCGTGAACAGATACTATACAACGCAGTCTGCATCAATGACACTTCATAGTGGACTAATCTAATGGATTTGGAGAGACAAGAAGAGACCGTATCTTGATATCTCTTGTTGACTCCGGGGACAAATGGTATAAATAATCGCCTTCGGCCACCACGCAGTACCTTAGTGCGATTAAAATACACCGTAAGGGCACGAACACATGAGATAATCCGTTTCTAGACCCAATGAAAAGGCATCTGCTAAAACGGGAACCGTAAAATCTCTAGAAATACTGTCGTACAGAGATTGGTTCTTGGCAATGAATTCAAGAATAGTAGTGAGGACATCGTATGTCCAACGAGAATCATGCCTGATATCCTTAACATCCAGAGTGTGCAACTCAGACACTCGTGCCGCTGAAGCCAAATTTAACAAAACAACTTTTGGAAGACAAGAATTTCAGATCGACAGTAGCTATAGGTTCAGCCGGATGTTCTGAAAATCTCAGTAAAACTAACGCTAAATCCCATTTCGGAAGTTTCGGTACAGAAGCTTGTCTATCTATCCTAAATAATGTATATGAAGCATGTTAGATTAGGATCAGAAGCTGGATTAACGCCCGTAGACAGGTTGATAATCCTAGACCATGCCACTCTGTAACCATGCATCCACAGATTATGGATCTAAACCTGTCCTCAAACAGATATAACAGGAAACTGCTATCTGTTGAACAGAGGTATGACAGGCATCAATGTTACTTCCAAAACACCACTCATTGAAGACCTGTCACTTCCTTGATAGCATGCGGAAGTGGAGGTTCGAGTGGAAGCGACCATTCTCCGTGCAGCTTCCCTAGAAAAACCCGCCTCAGACAGCTGATTCCTGGTCACTTGCACCCGTGTGAATGGAATAGCTGAGGTTGGTGGTGGAAAATTGCTGACTTCGGTTGTCGAAGTAGTTTTTCCTCTAGTGGAAGACGTCTTGGGACTTCGACCACTAACTCTAGAAGGTCGGGAAAACACGATCTTTGGAATTGTCACCAGGGAACTACTAGATACATGACGCACGTGTGCGCGGGTATCCTATGTAGTACAAGAAACAGGATTGTCAGAGGCGAAACGCGTACGCTATTAGCCGCAACTAATCCTGCGACAAATCATCGACTCCTACTGCTTGTGTGTCCGGTACTGGCGACATGTACAGTGGGATTTGATGGTTGAGGGACGTGGCAAACAAATGTATCTGCGGAGTTACCCAAATTTAAGTGATCTGGCGCAGAATATCTGAGTGAATTTGTCACTTCGTCGGTATTATCTGATGTATCTTGAACAAAGTGTCAACTAAAACATTCAGATAACCTGATAAATGTCTGGCACGAATGACTAGATCGTGTTGCCAGCACAAGTGGAATAGAATCTCTACTTGATTCAATAAATTGATAGATCGAGATCAATCCAACTTCCTTATGTTTGTCCGGACTGTAGTTGCCCGAGGCAATCAGGGCCGACTAACCTCAGAGGTCGTTATCAAAGTAAGATCAACTCGATTTTTCACGACTATGATCTAATACACTGATGAATAGTAACACCTCCTCTGAAGTCCAAAGCCGAATAACGACTTGGATCCGAGGTGGGTCCTCCATTCTTACATCAACACTTCCGTGAACTTGGAGTTGGGTAAAACGGAAATAGTATTACTGCAGGCATTATATAAAGAAATCAGACAGCATCAAAGGTGATGCCTGACTTCTCCTGTGGCAGGAATTACTGTGCCTGTCTAACCAATGATGCATTGGTAGATAATCAATGGTCGTAACTATAACCCATCTTGTGACGTCCTATTAATGAACGTCAAGAGACCAGTAACTGATGTAATTTGGAGGACTGTATGGCAAAAGTGTCTAAAGACGAAACTTCGTGACATATCTTGCGCTATCGAACTTCCGGTGGTTGAAGAGGAACCAAAATGGTATCATAGGCCACGCGAAGGGAGTATCGCTGTTGGGACGGCGTAGTCTCCAAGTTATCCTCGAGTGTATATGCCGTCACTGGCTGAAACACCCTGGTAATATCCAAGGGAAAATGACTAAACCGAAGAGAAGAACTGGATTTGAAACTGGCGTGTGCCAATCATGAATCGCCGGTACTTCCGGTACTTCCGGATTGATCAGTAAATGCATACAAGCATGATGATGTTAGTCATATCCGATGAGTCAGGGTGGTCTTGCTAGACCGGAAGTACTCCATAAGGAAGTGAGGTGCTTCCGACAGGAGGTCCTTGTTCAGCCTGCACAGGTTATAACCATGCGCATATCTGATGTGTCTTCGTTTCTTAAAGAGACATCGATGAATAGAACTTGGGGGACCGGTCAGTGACCGGAAGTTCTATTATTACATACTTCTGTGTGTTGCCAGAAGATGCGCCGTACGAACTATAGAGTACGAGCCGGCGTTGAAACAGCCAAACCTTAGAAATTCTTGTACATGAAGGTTGGGGTTAAGTGAGCCTGGAAGTAGTGGCAAATCGTAGTCCTGCCATGGCAATAGAATTGACACGGCCGATATGTCACCCATCCCGCTGCTTCTTATTTAGCAGCCAAACCTTAGAACTTCCTGTACAGGAAGGTTGGGGTTAGGTGCTTATTACCAGTATTTCCCTAGTCGTGAATAAACTGGTCTTGCTGTTGCGGCTTATGACCAGATGACTGCTACTTCCCATTCGGTTACGAACCGAAAGTTGTCGGTCTGGAATGTTTGGCTGGGAAACCGGAAACGTCTGTAGACGCCCATAAGTGGCCTCCGAAACACCCGCTCTAGGAGTAGAAATAGGCTTAACCTACTCTACTGACAGCCTGAGAGACGGAATAATGCCATTAAACAACAGCGATTATGCATGCGATTACTCTTCAAAGTATCGTTAGGAACGAAATATGAAGAAGAGTTCACCACCAATGATAGGTAAGACTAGTGTCTAGGTGAAGTAGTATCGCCGCATTGAACGTGGATATGGCTAATGCGTTCGCATTAGACTTAAATATCACGTTTTGCAGATCCACCAGTAATAACAGTTCATAACTATAACTGGTTGCTAACTTGAGTACGACAGCCTGCTCAACACAGAGGCTGAGAGACAATGGCTACCCCCTGTCGTGTAACATCTTCAATAACAGAAGATTGGTTACTAGTTAGGAGGATCAAGATCTTGACCGGAATGCATTACCATGAGAGATATAGGCGAAGTCCGGTTACGGATCAGTGACCTTAAAAGTCACACGCTAAACCATGGATGTTGTACACTGGAGGTAGATTTCTCCCAAAATATGGAAAAATAAAATCGACCTAAAGAGTGCACGCCTGTCCGTAATTTAAGACATGTCTTAGGCCAGCTAAAACCGTCCCAATAACGGAACATAATCCATGAATAACGTGTAACACAGGTAATGACGACGTCTGCTTGGATGCCATTATTTGAAGGCGAGAGGACGTCAGTGGCTGGGGTCGTATTATATCCGGGCATATCTCGTAAAGAGTATGAAATACCTCGGAAAATAAACGTCGCTATGGATCCTGATCATAGTCAGGACCGGAGTATAGCGTCGATGTATGATCCCATGACATCTCATCGATGGGTCGGTCTACAGATCAAACGGATTTGGCGTCCAAACCGGAAACTACGCAGAAACCTGAAGTGACATGTGCGCATAACGGAAGTGGATGTCAAAAGTTGTCGGATTTGGTTTATCTCACCAAAAAAACGAAACTTCGGCATTGACCCGAGAGGAGACCGGAACATAAACGTGATCAAATGATTGTAGATCCGTTTGTACCGGAAGTCTCCACCCATCGGGAGATTGTCACATACAGCATCATATGCCAGACCAGAACCCGCAGGTAACCGGAAATGGCTGCCGTATATGGTTTATGAGCCTTATATGGTTTCAACACCGGAAGTGGTGTATTAACCCGACTCAAAGGGTGCACTCCGGAGATTCTTTTATTCGGCATGGAATAGACTATGGGTCCGTTTTTCGGCCACCAGTTGTCGCAAAACCTTCAACCCAAATCACTTATATGTATATATTTCTGAAAGAGCATGATGAAACTATTATTTTAAGATATAACACTGCTATGTTATAGAAAAATTTAACTCGAACATTCTCCTCCATGCTTGCTTCATTTTTCCTAGAAAACCCCTTAAAAATGTCGAAAAATGGTCAAATTCGGCTCAATTTCCAGAAAAATCTGTACGAGCGATTTCAATTAAACTTCTTACTCACGTTCCCTGGTCCGGTCTCAACTTAAAAGGCAAACAAAAGTGGGTGTCAACCTGCCCGTTTTTTGTCAGATTTTCTTCCCGTAAATGAGTCCCGATTTTTAGGCACACCCAAGGGGCATAACTGGGACAGGACAAACTTTACTCCATGATCCCGATCAGCGTGTAGACGAAGCCAGCACTCGATTTGTACGTACTCGTTTGCAGCGTTGATAATGCTGAATAGGATGGCATTATGGATATAAGCTATTAAGAAGACAAGAAGAATTATGATGTAGCAGAACAAGGACAGTCTATCGTATTATGAAATTAGAGAGTGGCCATTACTACGAAACTGTGGAGGGCCACCTTAAGGGGCAGGATGTTTTTTACGAAATTAATTATTCACATGTATCGTAATCTCAGAGTGTTTGCGAGTATGGCGGTATACAACACTTGCCGGTTATACATATTATTTTGGGAAATCCGACCGATAACTTTCCCCCTACCCCATCTTTGTTTTGATCAATTTTGCCAATTCTAGCAGGATTTTCGAGAACAAAACTCAAAATTAACCTATTTCTTCTTAATAATGGTCATCCATTCGGCAATATGAAGGCCGTGGTTGCTTTTCCGCTTTCCAATGATAGCAGAAACGCGGGAAAATGCAAATAAGAGATGTAACCAAGTCAAATTATTGGTAATTTTGCACACAATTTTCTCCTAGAAACATGGGAAATACTTCAGAAACTTGAGAAATAATTTGTAAAACCATAATAATATACATCCATTCCATCCTTTATGGACTGTAAATGGGTTCTCTTGTAAAGAAAATTTACACTGGCAAATTTATATCATTCTGATAGGACCTCGTTCTGCCATAATATCCACCGAAATCTCAGTCCAGGGGGAGATAACTCCTGTATGGAATACAGTATGCAGTAACCTCAATTGTATACCAATGGACACACTGTGGATTATTTTAATCGAACTCCTGGTCTTCTTTCCACCTGCTTCCGAAAATAGCGCTTCAGGTGTAACTAGGCAGCCAAAATTAAACAATCTGGCGTAATGATACATCTCCGCTCCGTAACGGAGTCAACATTAAGATAATGCATAGACTCCACTATTATGCCTTAAAGGGTGCACTCCGGAGATTCTTTTATTCGGCATGGAATAGACTATGGGTCCGTTTTTCGGCCACCAGTTGTCGCAAAACCTTCAACCCAAATCACTTATATGTATATATTTTCTGAAAGAGCATGATGAAACTATTATTTTAAGATATAACACTGCTATGTTATAGAAAAATTTAACCCGAACATTCTCCTCCATGCTTGCTTCATTTTTCCTAGAAAACCCCTTAAAAATGTCGAAAAATGGTCAAATTCGGCTCAATTTCCAGAAAAAATCTGTAAGAGCGATTTCAATTAAACTTCTTACTCACGTTCCCTGGTCCGGTCTCAACTTAAAAAGGCAAAAAAAAGGGGGTGTTAACCTAACCGTTTTTTGTCAGATTTTCTTCCCGTAAATGAGTCCCGATTTTTAGGCACACCCAAGGGGCATAACTGAGGCAGGACAAACTTTACTCCATGATCCCGATCAGCGTGTAGACGAAGCCAGCACTCGATTTGTACGTACTCGTTTGCAGCGTTGATAATGCTGAATAGGATGGCATTATAGATATAAGCTATTAAGAAGACAAGAAGAATTATGATGTAGCAGAACAAGGGCAGTCTATCGTATTATGAAATTAGAGAGGAGCCATTACTACGAAACTGTGGAGCACCACCAAAAACCGCGGTCCTCATAACGGAAACGGAAAGGACAAAATGTTCTTACCGGAACCTAGAGAATGCCAAACTGGGACCCACAGAGACCAGAAAGGCATACCGGATGTAGTTAAAATAGCCTTATATGGTTTAACCACCAAAAGTGGATCAACCCGACTCAACTTCCGGCCCTCATAACGGAACCGAAAAGGACAAAATGTCCTTACCGGGACCTAGAGGATGCCATACTGGAACCCACAGGGACCAGAAAAGCAGACCGGAAGTAGTTAAAAGAGCCGTATATGGTTTAACCACCAAAAGTGGATCAACCCGACTCAACTTCCGGCCCCGCTGTGACTGAAACAATACCGAGTTTCGACCAACGCCCTGGGGAATTAGGTGTGAAATCGGCATTGTTCCTGCAGAACAATAGCCTCGACCCCTTGTCAGCTAATCCGACTTACTGCATGCGGATTGTGTGTACATGGGACTTGATTTCACCCGAACTTGCGTAACAAGAGCCCAAATACCTTTTAATAACGAGAGATGTTACGCAAGAACGTGGAATTTAAAACTCCTGGTGAAACCATGGATATATTAGCTCTATACCCAT